>PVLC010008325.1:0-58905 GCA_004027655.1 Graphiurus murinus | reverse complement strand
AAGGCTGCTTAAGTAGCTAGAGGTGAGGGGTGGGGTCAGGGAGGTCAGGTAAGCTTATGTGGGCTTGCAGGATTGGTCAAGGCTGACCGTGTCCTTATCAGGTAAAGGCCTCAGCGGGATAACAGATAGAACCGGTTTCTGCATTGTCATTGTGGCTGCTGAGGGGGAATTCCCCCAAAGTGTGAATTCTGGCTCTGGCTAGCCTTTCGGCCCCCGACACCAATGTTAACTGTAGCATTATTCACAGAGGCCATAACATGGAAATAATCCAAGTAACCACTAACAGATGAATGCATAAATGAAATGTGACATATGCATTACAATGGACTATTATTCATCTATAAAAAGGAATAAACGTTCTGATATATACTACAATAAGGATAAATCTTGAAAACATTGTGGTAAGTGAAATAAGCCAGATACAAAAGGATGAATGTCCGATCCAACTTAGATGAAACATAATAGGTAAACTCATAGAGAAAGTTAAAAAGTTCAAAAGTTACCAAGGGGTTGAGTTTGATGGTACATGCTTGTAATCCCAGTACTTGGGAGGCTGAGACAGGAGGATCCAGGCTCATAGCTAGCCTTAGCAACTTAGTGAGGCCCTCTGCAACTTTAAGTGAGACCCTGTTTAAAAAAAAAACAAAAATAATAGTGCTGGAGGTATAACTCAGAGGTAGAATGCCCCTGGGTTAGATTCCCAGTACCACAAAAAAAAAAAAAAAAAAAAGAAAGAGGAAATTATTGATTAATGGTTACAGAGTTTCTGTTTAGTGATGAAAAAGTTCTTGAAAAGTGCTAATGGCTTCATAATATTGTAAATAAAATCAATGTCACTTAATCATACTTAAAATGGTTAAAATAGTCAATATTATGTTGTGCACATTTTACCACAACAAGAAAACATGAAAAAAACCAATGTGAAAGTCTTTATCAATCTTGTCCACTTATCTTTACCTCCACTACCCTCACATAGATGACCCTTTTGTAGTTTTCAGATGTAAGCTTTGCCCCATTTAAAAAATATGTATTTCATTATTTTATGATGTTATAAAGGGAATTGTTTTCTTAATTTTATTTGGGGCAGTTTATTGATATCTTATATAAATGCAACTGATTTTGCATTTGTTGATTTTGTGTTCTACAACTTTGCTGCATTCATTTATTAGCTTGAGTAGCATTTTTTGTGAATTACGTAGAATTTTCTATATATCCAACCACATCATCTGCAAAAGAGATAATTTTACTTCTTCCTTTCCAATATGAATACCTTTTAGTCTGTTTGTTTTCTTGCCGAATGGCCCTGGCTAAAATATACAGTAAAATGATGAATAGACATGGTAGGAATGGACAATCTTGTCTTGTTCCTGATCTCAGGGTAAAAGTTCATTTTTCACCATTATGTATGAAATTATCTGTGCTTATTCCATAGAACACTTTACAAGTTGAGGAAGTTACCTTTTACTTCTAGTTTGAACATTTTTGTTATGAAGAGATGTTAGGGTTTGTGAAATGTTTCTCTCCACAAAGAAGATATTTTGCATTTTGCCCTTTATTCTATTTATCTGGAGTACTGAGTATGATGCCATTTTAGAAAGCTGAGAAGCAAAAACAAACAGTAGATTCTTTAACACATATTTTGAAATATATGTTATATGCATAATATGTAAAAAATTTTAAAAATAAAAGCCAAATGAATGAGAAGTAAAAATTTGGTGCCATGACTGTGATGGTGAGGAGTGTCCAGGGATGAGCTATTGGAAGGAGGCATCATCCTGTGACCTGACAGCAGTGAAGGAACCTCGAGAAGAGCTATGGTGTCTGGGACAGGAAAAAGGCATAACTGGGAGAAGAGTCTGGGAGAACTTCCCAGACACTCTGTGAAAATGGAAAAAAATTTGGCTGTAAAGACAGCTTCCTGGTTGCGCATTCCTGGAGGGCACATTGAGCTTCTCAAGTGCCCACCATAGGTCCAGCAATGAGGGCTCCATCCAGACAGGATAGAAGTATCCTTCTATCCTGTCCCACCTGAGCTAGTCCTTCTCAGGATCCATGCACACCTGAGATCCTAGCTTGTGCCATGGAGTGGAAGTAGTGCTTGTATATCCCCTCAGGACAATAGATAAGATCCTGCTTTCTAGCAGGTAGATCCCAATTAATGTCCATTGGAGGGGTTAGGGTCTGTTTTGTATTTCTCTTTGCTGCAACCAGAGGTTGCCTGGGGACTGTCCTCCTCCTTCTTATTTGTCCCTAAATGTCCTGGCTATACTAGAGAGATTAGCTCTGCAGAGTCTTCAGGTTTCCATCGGAAGCTATGGACCTGAACAGAACAGACGGTTGGGCAGCCATTTAGAATCAACTGATTATGATTAGGAGCCTCAGAGGGCTCTACAGATGGAGGTCTGTCACTTCTGATCATACTCCTACTACATCATCTTTGGCTGATTCCTTGGTAAGGAAGGAACCTGGAACCCCAGTCTGATTCCCTGGTGCTTATTGGGATGTTCTGGGCCTTTGTGCATGTCAATGAATTTGGGCTGTCCACCCTTTCCCTCTATCTCTAGTAAGTCAATTCCTAGTAACCCTTGCCTGGACAATTGCAAAAGTCTCCAAACCTATCTCCCTGTCCCAACTCTTCCTCTTTCAGCCTACTTTGTACACAGTGACCAAAGTGATCTTGTACAAATGAAAGTGTGGCCATGTGTCATTGGCCTTCTGAAGAGTGTCCTCAAAACAAAGTCAAAACCACTTAGATTTCAGAAAGGCCTGCTGGAGTTCCTTGGTTTTAAAGTGATCAGCCATTGTTTCTTTGTGCTATCAGTATTTCTACTTTACAGATGGAAGCCTGAAGTAAGTGAAGCTATATAACTTGTCAACAATTACCCAACCAAAAGGAACAAAGGCTCAGAAAAGGGTTGTTGTGAGAATTAAATCAATTTATGTAAGACACTTAAAATACTTCCTGGCATATAGCAAACAATAAAACTTTGTACGTTGCACTGTATATTTTCCTGATTTGCCAGAGAACAGGCACTTATTTTTGCTTTAAAAACAATTATTGAGGGATAGCTTACATGCAAGAAAGCACATAAATGTTAACTGAATGTTTACATAAATAAATGAATTTTTACATATGTAGAAACCTGTATAATCACAATTCAGCTCAAAATAGCATATTTTCCCTCATATCCCTTCCCATCCTTAGATGTGGTCAATAATCTGATTTCTATACTGTAGATTAGCTTTGTTTCTTTTAGTTTCATGTATATAGAATCATGTAATTTTATTTTTGTCTCGCTTCTTTCATTCAGGATAATATTTTTAGGTCAAGTAGGATATATCAGTGGTTCATTCTTTTTAATTACTTCATTGTATATTTTGTTTATTTTCCTAGTTTGGAGCTAATATGAATGATGCTGTTATGAACATTTGAGTATAAGTCTTTGTATGGATGTAAGTTTTTATTTCATTTGGATATATACATAGGAATGGAAATGGTAGGCCATAATACAACTCTATAGCTAACTTTATAAGAAACTGTAGAATGCTTCCCAAAGTTTTTGTACCATTTTGTAGTCTCATTGGTAATATATGAGGGTTCCAGTTATTCCTTATCGTTCCCAACACTTGTTATTGTCTGTCTTAAAAAATATGTGTGTGGTATTGGGGATTGAATCCAGGGATGTTCTTCCATGAACTACAACCCCAGCCCTATTTTTTAAAAATGTTTTATTGTGAAATAGGATTTCACTAAGTAACCCTGCGCTGACCTCAAACCTGCAATCCTACTGTCTCAGCCTCCTAGGTACCAAGATTACAGGTGCAAGCCACCACTCCTGGCTTGTGGCTTCTTCAATCACTAAACAGTGAACATCAGTTATGTGCCAGATGTCAGGCTGGACTCTGGGAGACTATGAACTGCTTGCCACAGTGATGGTCATAGGCCATTGAGGAGAATGACTACTGGGCAAGCACTCAGTCATATGAACCAGATGCAAAGATTTAAATACGACTTAAGGCACTACGAAACTGGATCCCAGACCTTTTGACCCTGTCCTCTGTTATGTTCAACCAAGTTCAGGTATTGAGAGTCTTTTATGTGGAGGACTTATTTTTCAAGTAGAAATAATGATATTGTTATATAAAACTGTGTCAAGGAGTAGAGGGCTCTCCAAGGCTGGCTCATTCCAGATAACTAGCAAGTAGTGCGTGATTGTTAGGTATTGTGTTAGTTTTCTGTTATAACAAATACCCAAGATGATCAACATATAAAGAGAAAAGTTTGTTTTTTAACTCACACTTTAAGAGATTTCAGTCCATGATCCTTTGGTTTAATTTTTTTGTGTCTGTGGTGGGGCAGGGCTTTGTGGCAGGAAACATGGCAGAGCAAAAATATTTGTCTCCTGGACAGGAAATGAAAGAGAGAAAGGAAGAGGAAGGGTCTGGGGTCCCACTATCTTCTTCAGAGATACATCCCAGATGACCTAAATACCACTTACTAAGCTGTACCTCCCAAAGGTTCCTCCACCTCCTAATAGTACCACTCTGGGAGCAAACCTCCAACACATGGAAGAAACCATAGCAGGTATGGACCCTGTTTTCATTCTGGCATCAACAAGACTGATTTACCATCACTCAGGGTGAGGGCACAGCATGGCTGGGAAGAAAATCACTTATAATAGGGAGGTTCCAACATAGGGATTTTCCATTAGGGGATTATGTTTGAGTACACTCACTGTTATCTCTGTTCCAAGGCTTTTTAGTATCACTGAAGGTTTGTACTCATAGCAACTCGAAGCAATTTTCATGCAGTGTATAGGGTCTATAACTTTGTCATATCTCCTCTAAACTTCCCTTAAATTGGATGGTGATCCATCCAGCAGTTTTCAAATGATGCATAAATGGTTACATAGGCAAAGTAGATTGGTAGTATATCTGCTTGAAAGGACAGGACAACACAGGACTCCTGTAAATGCCTCCCACTCCTTCTTTTCTTTGGATAGTATGCTAGAGAAATGGGGGGAGGGCACTTCCCAATGGTTATTTCTTGCCATTTTCCTGGAGAAGTAAGGCATATGTTGTTTTTCTGAAAATCTGGTTCTTGGAGAGTCTTGCTTTGAAATAATTCTGCATTTATGGCAGATTCCTCAATTTATAACATATCACTCAGGGACAAGTAATTTATTTTCCTGGTTCTGGCACAAAACACAGCATCCTTGGCAAACCTGTACTCCTTTCCTGCCATCCATAAAGGGTGACTAACACAGGCCACCTTATAGGCAGTGAGCATGGTGCCAGGTTTGAAATGTGCCAGGGAATGCTAATTTAAACAGAACAAGGGGACTCTAAAGCATACCAACTACCTAGGAGGCCATGTTGTAGGCACTGTCAACCCTCTGCTCTAAGTTCCAAGGCAACAATGTGACATCCTGTTTCTTGTTTGTTATGTTAGCTATTCTAGCTGTATGCTTTTCTATACTAATTTTTAGCATCAGATTGCCTTTTTGTTTTTACAAAATATTGTTTATGATTTTTTTTATTGGAATTGATTGAATCTATAGAATGATTGAATCTATAGAATGAGTGGGTAGAATAAACATTTAAAATCTATTAGGCCTTCTGACTAAGGAATACAATATATTTATTTTGGTCTTTCTCTTTCTCAGCAATGTTTTGTCATTATCAGTGTATAAATGCTTCAATTTTTGCCAAATTTATCCCTAAGTAGTATTTTATAGATTTTGAAGCTACTGTAAATGGTATTTATTTTGTGTGTGGTACTTGGGATTGAATCCAGAGGCATTCTACCTCTGAGCTACACTCCCAGCCCTATTTTATTTTTTATTTGGAAACAGGGTCTCGCTAAGTTGCTGAGGGCCTAAGTTACTGAGGCTGGCCTGTTATCCTCCTGTCTCAGCCTCCCAAATACTGGGATTATAGGCGTGTGCCACTGTAGCCAACTAAATGGTATTTTAAAATGTAAATTTCTGGGTGTTTTGCCATTATATAGATATATAATAAATTTTCTTTTATTGATGTTATTTCTTGAAAACTTGCTGCATTGATTTCCTATGGCTGCTGCAACAAATTACCACAAGCTTGGCAGCTTAAAACAACAAATATAATTCTGGAGGTCAGAAGTCCAAAAGTAACCTCAGTGGACTAAAATAAAGGTGTCTTCAAGATTGCATTCCTCTGGAAGCTTCAGGAGAGAATTTGTTTCCTTTCCTTTTCTAGTTTCTGGAGGCTGCCTGCATTTCTTGACTCAAGGCTCCGTTTTCCATCTTAAAACCAGTAGCATAGCATCTTCCACTCTTTCTCTGACTCTGCCCCTCTTACTTCCTTCTTACAATCACATTGGACCACATGGGCAATTCAGAAAATGTTCCCATTTCAAGATCCTTACCTTAACTACATCTGCCAGGTCTCTCTTGCCACATAAGGTAGCATATTTGCAGGTTTAAAGGATTAGGAAGGAAATATCTCTTAGAAACTGTTGCTATGACTATAACATTTATCAAAGTCACTTATTCATTTAGAATATTAAAAAATTTTTTTTTGTGGTACTGGGCTTTTTTTTTTTTGCAGTACTGGGGATTCAACTCAGGGGCATTCTACCTCTGAACTATACCTCCAGCCCTAGTTCTTATTCTTTATTTTGAAACGGGGTCTTACTAAGTTGCCGAATGCCTCACTAGGTAGCTGAGGCTGGCTGCGAACCCGGATCCTCCGGTCTTAGCCTCCCGAATGCTGGGATTACAAGCGTGCGCCACCACGCCTGGCTTGGTACTGGGCATTTCTATCAGGGGATTTCTATCTCCGCACTATACCTCTGGCCCTTTTGTTTTATTATTTTTTATTTTGAAACAGAGTCTCACTAGGTTGTTGAGAGTCTGGCTAAGTTGCTGAGGCTGGCTTCAAACTTGTGATTCTCCTGTCTCGGCCTCCCAAGTACTGGGATTACAGGCATGCACCCCCACACCCAGCTGGAAGATTTTTAGGCACAGATTTCCTATGTAGACAATCATGTTGTCAGCAAATGAAGAATTTTTCTTTTTAACCTACATACTTTCTTTTTATTACTCTCCCTCCCTTCCTTCTTTCTTCTTTGCATCCTTCCTTCCTTCTACTGATAAATTACATTAATTTATTTCCAGAGGTTAAATCAATCTTGTTTGTGATTTATATTTTTTTATATGTTGATAGATTTATTTTGCTAGTCTTTTGTGGAGTTTTTTTGGTGTACTCATATTTATAAGATATTAGTCTATAGTTTTCTTATGATGTCTTTGTATGGTTTGAGTATCAAGTTACCACTGGCTTCTTAAATCTGAGTTGGGAAGTATCTCCTTCACTTCTATTTTTTGGAATAGTTTGTGAAGGACTGGTATTGACCAGTGAAGCCATCTTGCACATGGACTTTTCTTTGTGAGGTTTTTTCTTTTTGATTATTAATTCATTCTTCACTTTTTATAATTCTATTTATATTCTCTTTCTCTTCTTGAGTCAGTTCTGGTAGTATGTTTCTTTCTGGAAATTTGTCCATTTCATGTAAGTTATCTAGTTTATTGGTTTATGTTTGTTTATGTTGTATTACTTTATTATCCTTTTCTGTAAGGTCACTAATAATGTCTTCATTTTCATTTAAATTTCTAGTAAGTTGAGTCTTGGTTTTTATTTATAAGTCCAGCCAAAGATTTGTCAATTTTGTGGATAATTTCCAAGAAGTAGTTTCCTATTTAATTGTATTGTCGCCACTATTTTTCTATTTTCCATGTCATTAATTTTCACTATAATCCTTATTATTTCCTTCTGCTTATTTTAGATTTAGTTTGTCCTTTTCCCATTGGGGTAATGTAGAAGATTATTGATTTATACTTCATTGATTTGTGCTCTCCTATTTATTATTTTATTTTTCTGTTTATTTTAGGTGTCGTTTGTTCTATATTTTCTGGCTTCTTCAGGTCAAAGCTAAAGTAATTTGAGATCTTTCTCTTCTTACATAGGCATTTAGTGATATAAATTGTGCCCTGAGTTTGTTTTAGTGTCATCCCACAACTTTGATATGTCTTGTTTTTAGTTTTATTTAGCCAAAAATACTTTCTAATTTCTTTTTCTGTCTCTTAAACATTTGATTATTTAAAAGTATATTAGTCAATTTCCAAGTGTTTTGGGGGGGTTCCAGAAATAATTATTATTGATCTCTAAATTAGTGTCATTATGTCTCAAAATATTATCTCTTTTACTAATTGTTCCATACATGCTTCTAACAAATGTATATTTTTCTGTTGTTGGTGTTCTATAAATGTCAATTATATTGCATTTGTTGATAGTTTTGTTAAATTCTTCTATATCCTTAAGGATTTTGTGTTTACTGAAAGAGGGATATCAAATGTTCTGAATAAAATTGTGCATGTGTCATTTTTACTCTGTAGTTATATCCATTAATCATGTATTTTGAAACTCTATTTTAAAGTACACAAATAGTCTGAATTTTTATATCCTCTTGATGACTGACCTTTGATCATTATTAAGTGAGCTTATTTACCCCCAGTGATATTATCTCCTCTGAAATTTACTTTGTTGTATGTTAATATAGCCTTTCTAGCTTTCTTTTAATTGTGTAGTATATCATTCCCTATCCTTTTATTTAAGTTACTTGTGTATTTGCATTTAAAGTGATGTTATAGATTGGATTTAAAATGTCCCACCAAAGCTCATATGTTGAAAGCAAGGTTCACAGGTGAGGAAAGGCTGGAGGAGGAAGGTCATTGGGGGTGTGGTCTTGGGGAATATATATGTCCACAGGCCCCTTCTTCTCCCTCTCCCTGCTTTCAGCCACCATGTTGTGATAGCCATGTCCCTCTGACATGCACCCTGTCATACCACTGCCACCACAGTATGCTTCTGAGCTGGCCCTATGGATAGAAACCTTTGAAACAATGAGCCCCAATAAACTTTTCCTCTTCTAAGTTGTTCTTGTGGGGTATTTTGCTTACAGAAATGGGAAAGCTGACTGAAACTAATGTATTTCTTATAGGCAACATATGTCTAATATTGGCCCTTTATCTAATATGACAAATTCTCCTTTTCATTTGTCATACTTAAACTATTGCATTTAATGTGAATATTTTTGTGACTGGGTTTAAATTTATTATCTTGCTATCTTTTTTCCATATATTCATTCTTTCTCTTTTCTTCTTTTTCTTCCCTCTTTTGAATTAATTGTATATTTTCATGATTCCATTTTATTAATTTTTTTCAGTATCAGGGATGGAACCCAGGGGCACTCTACCACTGAGCTATACCTCCAGCCCTTCTTTTTTATTTTGAGACAGGGTCTGGATAAATAGCCCAGGCTGGTATAGAGCTTGCAATCCTCCTGCCTCAGCCTCCAGAGTAGCTAGAATTATAGGTATGTGCTACTATGTCTTGTTTATTTGTTTATTTTTTGTCTTATTAACTATAGCTCTTTGGTTTTCATTTTAGTGCTTACTTTAAGGTTCATAGTAAACATCTTTAAACCAGAACCATCTACCTTCAAGTCACACTATACCATTTAATGCATAGCATATGAACCGTATGAATATACTTCCATTTGTCCCTTCCCAGCCTTTATGCTATTATAGACACACATTTTAGTTCTACATATATTATAAATCTCATGGTAATTGTCATCATTATTTTCTCTTAATGTAAATGTCTTTCAAAAACTTCAATAATAAAGAATAAATATCATGTACACTTACCTACAGTCACCATTCTTTGTGGTATCCCATCATTTTATATTCACAATTATATCTATTAATCATTTTCCTTCTGTCTTTGTTTCCTTTCTTTAACCTATTTTGTAGGGAAGATTAGTTGTAGTGATACCTTGCACCTTTGGTTGTCTGAAAAAGACTTCATTTTATTCTGTTCTATCATAGTGATTTTGATTTTTTAATTAATTTTTCCTGAGCATGGAACTGTAGGCAGACAGAGCTTGTTCCCCCAATACTTTAAAAATTGTGCTCACCATCTTTTCTCTTGCATTACTTCTAAAAAAGTCATATGCCATTCTTAGATTTCTCTAAATGTAAAATATCTCTCTTCTTTTTAGATTTTCTCATTATTATGTTTTTTCAGAATTTTTTTAATTTTAATTTTTATTCATATATTGTAAGCATACATCTTTGTTAGGTACAAATTGATAATGATATATGTGTTCACAATTCTCATTTGACCCCTTCCCCAAATTCCCACCCCGCTCCCTCGCCCTCCCTCCCTCTCAAGTTCAGTTTAGTGAGTAACCTTGATATACATTAGTGTGCCCCCGCCCTGTCCAACCCCTTCGGTTAAATCAACTTTTTTGCTTTCGAGGGTCTTTTCTTTTTCATCTGGAGACCCTCTTATGCCCCATCATCTCCCTAGCATCTGCATATTAGGGAGAACATATGCTTCTTTACTCTTTGTGACTGGCTAATTTCACTTAACATAATGTTTTCCAGTTGCATCCATTTCCCTGCAAAGAACATGATTTTGTTCTTCTTTATAGCTGAGTAAGATTCCATTGTGTACATATCCCATAGTTTTGTAATCCATTCATCTGTCGATGGACATCTTGGCTGTTTCCATAGTTTGGCTATTGTGAATTGTGCAGCTATAAACATAGATATACATATGTCGGTCTGATAGTTTGGTTTCCATTCTTTTGGGTAGATACCCAGAAGTGGTATTGCTGGATCATATGGTAGGTTCATTCCCATACATCTGAGGGTCCTCCAGAATTTTTTTTATGATGTACCTTGCAGTAGTTTTCATGTTTCTTAAGGCTGACGTGTGCTGAGATTTTTGGATCAGTTAGTTTATATTTTACATCAAACTTGAAAAAAAATTCCTGGTCATTATTTTGTCACATAATCTATTTACTGCTTTCCCCCTCATTTCCAAAGCCTCTAATTATTATTATATTCAAAGCCTCATATAATTATCATGAATTATATATTTATAATTACTATACATTTATAATTTTATCTTTATGTTATATATTTATAAATTATAAGTGACATATTCACAGTTATATAACTATTATAAATTATATACCATACATAAATATGACATATATATATATATATATATATATATATATATATGGCTGGGAGTGTAGCTCAGAGGTAGAATGCCTCTGGATTCAATCCCCAGTACCACACACAAAATAAATACCATTTACAGTTGTTCTACAGCTCAGTAATGCTCTGATTTTCTTTTACCTCAGCTTTCTAGTTTGGATGGTTTATGTTGATTATATCTTCAAATACACTTTTATTTTTCTGCAATATCTAATCTGTCTCATACAGAACTTCTTTAATCTCATACATCATATTTTTTATACATGTAAGTTTGACTTGCACCTCTTTACATCTGTCACCTCTCTAATTAACATTTTGCCTTATGGAAAATAATTATAATAATTGTTTTATATCCCTGTCTGCTAATTCTAATATCTACGTCAGTTCTGGTTTGCTTTTAACTGATTTTCTCTGTTTTGTGTTGTTTGGATTTTCCTGGTTCATCGCAGGTCTGATAATGCTTGTTTGTGGCTAGACATTTTGATTTCACCTTCTCAGGTGCTAGATATTTTTGTATTCCTACACACATACTTGAGTTTTGTTCTGGGATATAGGTAAGTTAATTAGAAACAGTTTGACCCTTTTAGGTCTTGCTTTTAAGATGTGTTAGGCAAGAGTCGGGAATTGGTCATTCTAGGGCTACTAGCTCCCTCCACTACTGCACACTTTGCCCAATGACATGCACATTATGATTATCTAGCCTGGTTAGTGGGAACAGGTACTAGTCCAGGCTGTGTGAGTGCTGTGTCCTTCACTCTCATTCTTTTAGATGACCCTTGAGTAGTTTCCTCACATGCTAAAGTACAGGAAAAAAAAAGCATGTCACCAGATAAAACTGGCCCAATCAGAATCTCTGTTTTGGATTCAGGCTTTGTGCCACTCCAGTTTTTCTCAGTCCTGCCACCTCTCAGACACTATGTTATTTTCTCAATGAAGATCTCCTCTGCTATTGCTATTGCCTTATTGCCTGGCACTTCTAGTTAGTTCAGCCACCATCCCTCTCAGGTTCAGTGTCATGGAGTTTACCATGGTGGAAGTGGCACATGGTGTGCTACCTGGGCCTAACAGAAGCTATGATCTGTCCTATCACTTCTGGATTTAGATGAAGTACCTTGCAGAACATGGATCTCACTTCTATAACAAATATCCAAGGGGTGAATAATACAACTGGAAGTGCAGGCAAGTTAATAGCTTCATAGTTGAATTTTCAACAATAAGCAACAGGAGATAGAATGGACTATTCTGTGACAAAGTCCACATTCCACTTGTCCCTCCTACCTGTCCACAGATGTCTAACGAGACTGAGCAACAGGCCAGATCCATAATCTTCCATCTGGTACTTTTTCTCCCTCCTTTCTTATCTCACTTCTTTTTTTCGGACCCTTCCTATTCTTAAACTGAGCCTCAAAATAATATGTTAGGGTGTACACTTGTTTTACACACCTGTGTAAAACTACTTTGTAGGTCACAGTAAGAATTTAGGACTTCAGGTCCCTGAAGAACTCTTGAAGTATATTAGGCAGGAGATTGGCAAATGTGCACTTTAGAAAATGCACACTGGCTACTGAAAGGAGAATAGGTTTAAAGAATACAAGCAGAGACCAATTAGGACACTATTGCCATAGTTTCAGCCAGAGATGATGTTGGCCTTGGTCTAGGGTAGTGCTAGCAGTGTAATGGAGAAGCCAAGAGATATTTAAAAGACAGAATAAAAAGTAAGATGAAGTAATAGGTAAGAGGTAGGATGATGATTGAGAAGTTAAAGGAATCTTATGTTCTTTGCTTTAATAGATGGGTGAATGTTTCTGTCATTTTCTGATTTGGGCGTGATTGTGGAGCAAAAGATTTGGAAAGAGAAGATTAATTTGAATTTGAACATATTGAATTTGAGAATAGTTTTGGGCCATCCAATAAGTGGATATAATTCTACCTTCATAGGAATGGGCATGAATTTGATGATCTCACTGTCCTTTCTGTGACTTGTTCATTAGTATCCATCTCTCCACAGTTTCTGGGGACAGGACTTTCTTATTCTTTGGTTTTATCTCAGTAACAAAGCAGAAGTCAGGTATCTAGGACTGGACATTTGTTTTTTATGGATTTATTTGCTTTCTGTCCTTTAATTCACTCAGATGCTTGTAGTTACTGAAAGGTACTGCAGCTCTTATATAAAAGGGGCTCTGAAACCCATAGCAGGAAGTTGAGATCCAGCTGTGGTTATTTTTCCCCCCTCATGCAGCAGTCTGAGCTGTGCCACCTTTATGATGCCACCACAGGCAACAATCTTACCAAAAGCCCACCAGAGGCTTCTCTGCCTCATTTAGTTGGGCCTTCCGCCCAGAAATGTTCTTTCCCATCCAAAGATTCCCATGGCTCAGTCTATTTATCAAGCTTCTGTCCAGAGCTTCCAGGATTTAGGTTCAATGCTGAGGAAGAGTCTTGTCCCAGACATGAAACTTGAAGCTTTGGGACCCTCACTGCAGCAGCTATGAGGCAGATCTAAATTATTACCCAGGCCTAGTTATTAAAGATCAGGAAATTGAAGCGATCTGTACCTTTGCCAAATATAGCTCTCTGGTCTGGAAGAATCTCGGCTATGTCTTGAATGGATGAGTAATTCTCTGCCTATACTGTGGCTTCATCTGTAGGCAAGGTCTAACTACCTGTGTAAATAGACCAATGGGACAGAAAAGGACAGTGATTTGGCAAATGATTCTGCACAATTGTGTGCTCCAGCCCTATATGCCTACTTGTTAATCTTGTGTCCTAAGAGCTGGTCCCAAGTGGAATCAGTCTAGGGCAAAAGGACATGATCTTAGTTCTTATCTAGATAATTCTGGTGAAATTAATGCCACGAATATTTGCAGAGTCACACTGCCATGGATCACACCCAGTCCTTACTCTACTGAGGCTCACAGTTTGGAGGTACAAATAAATCTGTGGTGAGCTTATAGTTTGATAAAGAAATTAGTAATATATTTTCTGAGTTCCAAATTATCAAATGGTCAGTCAAATAACCAAAGGAATTGCAATCTAATAAGTTATCCTGGAGGAAGTAACAGATGGAGATTGGACTCAAGGTATTCTAAGCAGGAAGAATTGTGTAAGCAAGTCAAAGAAATGATAAAGAACAGAGTCCACTCTGGGTGGTGGTGGTGGGGGAGGAATTATGAGGTGTTTGAGGTGGGAGAAGAGATGTCATAGCCAGGTAGGACAACAAATACATTTCAGCCCCACTGTTAAGTATGCTATTCAGTATGTGCCCAAAATCCAAGCATTAGATCCAGACTAGAATCTACATTAGCTCTCCAAATCTCAGGCCTTCAAGCTATACCACCAGCTTTCCTGGGAATCCAGCTTGCACACAGCAGATTGAGAGACTCCTCAGCCTCCATAATGGTGCTTCTTGTAATAATTATCTATCTATCTATCTATCTATCTATCTATCTATCTATCTATCTATCTATCTATCTATCTATCATTTATCTGCCTTCATTCCTTCTTTCTCTTTTGTAACTGGGAGACAAATCCTGTCCATTCCATCTCCTTAATATATTTTTAATCTTCCCTATCCTATCCTACTTCAAATACCTCAAAGCTTCCTCACTTGCTAAAATCTTGTCATCTTCAAATACAACTCATTATTTCCCAGACAATGTATTCTCTATCTCAACCTGGGATCTCAAGCTTGAGTTCATAAGCCCATGGCTGCTATTCTGAATGAGCTTCAGCAGGATGGTTCTAGTGAATGACCCCACAAATCTCCTAGAAGGATGAATACAGCACTCCTAAAATGGGGAGTTCTGGAGGAACCAGTGGGCCAAGTCTATCATGGTGCAGTGCAAGGCACATCTGGGGCAGCAAGCTGCATGGCCAGCATCGTTCTTTCCGAATACAGAAAGGCCCCTTGGAAAATCTTCAGCCTATTTCTAATCTTGCCTACATTGTACTTCTAGTGCCAAGTTCAGGTGAGGATTCAGTTGCTTTCTCGCCAGTGGATCCCAAGGAATGTGTTGCCAAAGAAATGGTCACATCCAATTCCAAAAGCCTTGTCATATGTCAAACCCCATGAAGTCCTCAGCCTGTCCCCAGTCCTAATCTTATCTCTGTGAAATAATAACTTCAATTAAACAGATTGCAGAATAAGAGAGAATGATTTTGTCAATTTTCTTTTTTGCAGAATACCCCAAAGTAGTAGGATAATTTTAGCAGCTTCTAGAGGTCTTGGAGTCTATTACCAAGACTTAGCAATGGAAATATTAAATTTCTTTTGTTGGGATGCATTAAATGCATTCCCTTAGGAATTTGTGGAGCTGTTGATGAGTTGATGGGGACTCAATGATGGTCCCTTTTTGCATAAGGATCCTAGAGACCAGTACATCTGAGGGCGGAGAGCAGACTGTGCCCTGCTCTGAGTTCTTCCATGTTATACAGAACAGCAGACAACAGTGCCTACCACTGACTTACTCCATTTTATAAAGCAGCAGTTTGCCAAAAGCTACTTCATTCTGAGTGCAAATGTTAAGGCAGAATGACTTGGTAACTACTGTGGGCAAATAACCACCTGATGCTGGACATACAGAACTTATTGAAAATAATAACCTCCAGATGCATAGTGCAATCAAAAGGCACCAACTGATAAATTAATGTGCCAATACAAAATGACTTCCTGAGAACTTATTGAATCAAATAAAAAGCACATGGGTGCATGGGTATATCAAACCCATATCAGAAAAACCAGGTCTGCGAGCTTATCAAACACATCAGACCACTGAATGATGCATTCCCTCTTACCTGAAACACATAAAAGGAGAGGCACCTAAGACAGTGGTGGTGGTGGTGGCAGCACCTACCTCTTCATCTTATCAGACCATCCAGCGAAAGCCTCATGAACACTAAGTTAGGTGACAGACACCTAACTCCTGACTGTCCCAGGGACTTCAGCTCAGCTCCATTTTCCTACTTGACATAGTGTCCCTTGAAACTACCTGCCATCCCAACCTCGTCTTAGAACAAGTTCTGCCTTGAATGTCTCTGCACCTCAACCACATTCTTTGGGTTGACAGCTGGTTCATATACGACCATCTTTAGTGACCCTTGCCTTTCTATCAGCTCTGTGCCTTTGCTCTCAGTTCCACCTGTTTGAGTCCTGTAGCCATGGTTAGCCCTTTCAGAGACTAACATTTGAATTGGTGGATTGAACAAAGCAGATGACCTTCCACGGTGTGTGTAAGCATCATCTAATCTATTTAGGACTTGAGGAGAAAGAAAAGCAGAAGAAGATTGAATTAGTTTTCTGCTTGAGCTGAGACATGGATTTTCTTCTGTCCTTGGTGCTCTTGATTCTCAGGCATTAGATCCAGGCCAGAATCTACATTAGCCCTCCAAATCTCAGGCCTTCAAGCTATATCACCAACTTTCCTGGGAATCCAGCTTGCATGCAGCAGATTATGAGACGTCTCAGCCTCCATAATGGTGTTTCTTGTAATAATATTTATCTATCGATATGATCGATCGATCAATATTATATATTTATCTGTGTGGGGTCATTCACTACAACCATCCTGCTGGGGCTAATTCAGAAATTTTCACTGAGAGGTTGTTTCAGCATGAGTGTGCTTCGGCCTGTATCCAGGCCAAGTTGCTGTTCACCTGCCCATCTACCTCGTGTGTACATAGATGGATGCATCTTCACCATCTTCCTCTAGGTAATCCTGACCTCAGGGTTCAAGATCCTTCTCAGAAATGCTCCCAGAAGCACTAGCCCACAGATAAATGCTCAGGGAAATTGAAGCATGACTCTTCTCTACCAGTCTACACAGAAAAATAAAAAGCTGGGATACAGTTTTAGGAAAGGACAGGATATCTCTAACTTTGGCATTGCATTGCTATATACCTATAGTGCGACCCTCTCATCCATTTGGGGGGACAGAGAAGTTTGGGGAGGTGGCCAGTGGACAAAGACCTTTGCGAGAGGCTAAGGCTGGCTCAATGCCAGGGCATAGGCCCAAATGGGCAGTGAGTGACGACGAATACCATCAAAGGAACAACCTGAATTACCCAGTTCTGATATGCCTGTTCAACACTTCTAAAACTTTGCACTGAAGCCCAGAGCACAGGGATGGCATTCAAGATGCCTGGCCAGAGGAGGCATCATGAAAATGATTGAGAATTAATGATTCCAGATGGTTCATGGATTGTCATTTTCATTTAATTTTCTCTAATGTGGTCTTTTAGGTATCTCTACTACCTTTCATTTCCTGTATTAATTTTAGTATGGAGCTCTGGTTTATGAACACTTAATATAGCACCTGAGATATAGTAAGCAGTCAATAAATATCAACTTCTAATATTATGAACCAATATTTTAATTCCTGTAGTCTTCAAGTGTCTTTAGTCTCTGACTTTATCTTTGTGAGGAGGAGTTCCTGGAAGACCTGATGCTCCAGGCTAATTAATATCTATAGTAACCTCAGAACCTCAGTCCCATAAACACCCAGGTCTTAGAAACACCTTCCTTACCCTGCTCACAGCAATCCAATACCAAAAGGCAACCGGGGGCTGGGAGAACAGAAGCAGGGAGCCCAACACCTGGTGGTAGTAGGAGCATGGCACGGTGCACTGGTCTACCAAGTGCAAACTCATCCCCACTATAAGCACTCTCTAGCACCCAGCCCCCAAACCAGGGTAAATTCTGAGAAACTATGTCCTTAGAAGGCTGAGAACTAGTCTGGGGCATCACAGCAAAAGAGGGATAGTAGAGTAAGTGTGGAAGCCAGGGAGACAGCCTCCACCATATCAGGGGACCTATCTGCTGCCTAGATCCTTATTCCATTTCATTTCTGGGAAAATAAAAGAACTTGGAGGAAAAGAAGAGCACCAGAAAAAGCCATAAGGGTGTGTTGCTCCCAGCATGACTGACCATTGTTGTGTTTGAAGCAGGGCTAAGTTTTAACCATGTCCTATTCACTCATCTGTTTGAAGTACAGTGCAGAGGGGGCATTTTCCTGGACAATTGCCAGAATGTCTCACCTGGGCTCACTACTTCCACTCCTGACCACTCTAATTTAGTCTCCACATAGCAACAGAAGTGATTTTTAGAAAATACAAGTAAGATCACATTTTTTCTCTGCTTATAGTACTACAACTCCTTCCCCCACTGCATTCAGGTGAAGCGCTCAAATCCTTATTGTGGCCAAAGACCCCATGCTTTGAACCTCACTGTCTTTCTGCCCTCCTCCCCCATGATCCTCTCTTTCTGAAACACAGGGTTCCCACTATCCCAGCTTCATGGTTGTTCCTCCATCTCATTATGAAAATATATAAGGACCTCACACTTGAAATTCATTCTGCCTGGAACATTCTGCGTGCTGATGTTGTCCTGGTTTACTCTCTCACTTTCTTTGAGTTCAGTTCAAGTGACCTCTCCTTAAATAGGCTTTTCTTTTAAATTCCATATTTAAAGTAGATTTCTGAGATATGAAGAAAATGAAACTCTTACATATGGTTGCTCTAAGCATAAATTGGTACAGCTATTATGGAAAAAATAAAAATAGAACTTTCATATGATCTAGTAGTCCAACTTCTGATTATATATCCAAAGAAAATGAAATGGATATGTCAAAAAGATGTCTTCATACTTATGTTCATTGTAGCACTATTCATAATAGCCAAGAAATGGAAACAACCTGAATGTCTAGCAACTGATGAATAAAGAAAACATAATACATTTACACAATTGAATACTATCTGACTATTAAGAAGTCCTCACCAGACACTAAGTACTGCTGGCACCTTAACTTGGGACTTTCTGGACTCCAAAACTATGAAAAATGAATTTCTATAGTTTATAAATTACTTGGTCTGTGGTGTTTTGTTATAAAACACATAAAATACATAAAATTTACATTTATCAGTCATACTGTCATACCTTGATAAAACTTGAAAAAATAAAGTAGCCCTTTATCACATCACTCGTGTGTGTGTGTGTGTGTTTGTGTGTGTGTATGTGTGTGTGTGTGTGTGTGTGTGTGTGTGTTGTACTGGGAATTAAACCCACTTGAATTCTACCTCTGAGCTATACTCCCAGCCCTATTTTTTAAATTTTATTTTGAAACAGGGTCTTGCTAGGTTGTTGAGAGTCTCACTATTTGCTGAGGCTGGCTGCAAACCTGAAATCCTCCTGTCTCAGCCTCCCAAGTACTAGGATTACAGGCATGTGCCGCCATGCCCAACACATTACTCTCTTTTAATTCTTTGCAGGACAATTAACACCATCTGACCTTTTTCTTGGTTATTTTTGTTTATTTCTACACTGGCTGCTTTATCAGCCTGGAAAGTGAAGGGTTTTGTCTTTTTATTTATTTATTTATTTTTGTGTGTGTGTGGTATTGGGGATTGAACTCAGGGGCATTCTACCTCCGAGCTACATCCCCAGCCCTATTTTTTATTCTTTATTTTGAAACCGAGTCTCACTAAGTTGCGGAGTGCCTCACTAGGTAACTGAGGCTGGCCACGAACCCGGATCCTCCGGTCTTAGCCTCCTGAATACTGGGATTACAAGCGTGCGCCACCACGCCTGGCTCTGGAGGGGTTTTTAAGAAGAAAAAAATCTTTCCAAGCAATGATGTGAGTGAGAAGTAAAACTTGGTTGTTTAAATCATTGAGATTTTGAAGTTGTCTATTGCTACACCAAAACCTAGCTTATCATGACTAATACAATTGTCAAGGCAGATCATCAAGAGCTGCACTGTATGCTTTAAGAATTATAGGCAGAAGGTCTTCCTGAAGTTCTTGGGAGGCATTCTAGTTAGATAGCAGGAGATATGCTCCCACACTCACTGGCACATTGATGTCAAATGAAATACCTCAACTTGTGGTGATTGGACTTAAGATTTTTTCACCTTTAAGATAGTGTCACTAGTAGAAACCATACTTCAAATTTTGAATTTGTATCTTTTCCCTGGAAAATGGCATGCAGTATGATTTCCTCTTGATGCTGGGGCAGGGAGGAATGAGATTGTGAGGGGGAAGCAACTGATACTCTCCAGTGTACTGTGTTGCTAAGCCTTGATGTTTGGTAGTTTTGGTGTATCATATGCATTTTAACTTGCCCTATCTTCAGGTGACAGTGGGTTTATTGGGATGTAGCTCCATCATAAGTCAAGGAGCATTTTTATACAATTTTCACAGAGTACTACCTGCAGTTTGGGTGGAAGGATTCTTTGTTGTGTATGACTATCCTTCTCACAATATAATGTTTAGCCCCACCAAGTGCAAGTCATGTTCCCTCAGGCATTGTGAAAACCAAAATACCCCTACCATTACTCGCAGGTAAAATCCCTGGGGTAGATGCTGGTAAGAATTTCCATTATGGCAGTCATCCAACCCCTAAGGCAAATCTGTGCAAAGACTATGAAGACACTCATGCTCAGACAATGTGAAGGCAGTGAACTGAGTAGTAAGGAACATTTATTAGCCCTATTTTATGGATAAAAATACTGTGGCTGACAGAAAAGTGACTTGTCCAGAGCCATAGAGCTAGTGAGTGGGCCTATGATTCACCCTACACATACTGCTGTGATAGGTGTGTTTCTGGCTTATGATTCACTCTGCACACCCTGCTGTGATAGGTGTGTTCAGTACCCCCAGAGAAGATTGCTACTACAGTGAGGACAGTCATGCTGGATATGATAGGAAGCCCAGTGGTAAGAAATCACTTCTTGAATGAAGAGGGAAAATTCAAATCTCCTCTGCTAGAGTCTCCAGCTGGGAACATAAGCCCAGCAAGCAGGAGCAGGATGGGAACACACCCACTTCCAGATAAAGCCAGTTCCTCCTTGTAGTCTCATTGAATATATCAACTTCCTAGGGTGGTTGTGGTGGCTCTTTTTTCCTTCAAGACTCATTGTTATAAGCCCTGTAGCAACCTGAACTTCCCCTCCATAACTCTTATCATGTTTGCAGTTAATTTCTTTTCTTTTTTGTTGTGATACTGGAGATTGAACTGAGGAGGATTCTACTTCTAAGATATACCCAAGTCCTATTTCATTTACAGAGTCTCACTAAGTTGCTGAGGATGGTCTTGAATCTGTAATCTTCCTGCCTCAACCTCCCAAGTACTGGGATTGCAGGTGTGTGCCATCATGCCTAGCTTGCAGTTAATTTTCAATGTCAGTTACCTTCCCATGCCCACTCCCCCCCACACACTAGGCTGTGTGAGGGCCAGGACCTAATCTATCCTGTTTACTTCCGTATCTTCAGCATCTAACACAGCGTTTAGCACATAGCAAGAGTTCATGCTAGTCATTAGTGCTGTTCACTAGTTATTTCTCTTTTTTTTTTTTTTTTTTTTTTTTTGCGGTACTGGGGATTGAACTCAGGGGCGTTCTACCTCTGAGCTATACCCGCAGCCCTATTTTTCATTCTTTATTTTGAAACAGGGTCTCACTAAGTTGTGGAGTGCCTCACTAGGGAGCTGAGGCTGGCCGCGAACCCGGATCCTCTGGTCTCAGCCTAGTTATTTCTATTTTTAGGCTTTTAGGGTTCATGAAAGATACAGCTTTCTAGTGATGAATTAGTAGTTGGAGTGAGAAATAAATCTTTGTTTAAAATAAGATGCTAAAATAAAATACTAGTATCGTGGTACCATGCTTATTACTGTTGTACAATCTGGAATTCCTGACTAATACAATGCTCAATAGTTATCCATGGAAAGAATGAGTATTTGTCATATTTACTAGAATGTTAGGACTAAAACTGATAAAAAATACAGAACATCTGATGAAAACAATAAAGGGTACAGATAACCCTCTAGGAAGAGAGAATAAAATAGAAAATTACATATGAAATTATATAGACTATTTAAAAGAAAAATTTAATGATTATTGCTATTATCAAGTACAACTGGGATCATATTTGGGATTAACAGAAGTGAAGAATGGGGGTGGGGTGTAGTTCAGTGGTATAGAGCTTGCTGAACATGTTTGACAGGCACTGAGCTCCATCTCTAGCCCTAAAAAGAAGGAGGAGGAAGAGGAAGAGAAATGGAGAATGACCCAGAAAGTTTACTTCGTTGTTATACCCTGGCTAAAGAGTAATGTATGCCACTAGAAAGAAAGGGATGAAGAAGAAAAAGCAATAAGAGTGCAGTATTGATGACAATGGCTAGAACCTAGGGAAATATTTTATAGCCTGTGTTACATAACATACATATATATTGGAAAGTTAGTCCTATATTTTCCTCCATTAATTGCAAAGTTTCTGGTCTAATTTCTAGATCTTAAATCCATTTTGAGTTGAATTTTGTGCCGAGGGATAGATAGGGGTTTACTTTTATTCTTCTACATATGGATATCCAGTTCTCCCAGCACCATTTGTTGAAAGTCTGTCTTTTCTTCCACATATGCTTTTAGTACTTTTATCAAAGATCAGCTTTGCCTCATTCTTAATATCCTTCATCTGACCAACTGCTCTTGACTAAAATTTACCAGGGGTAGAAACCTGAAACCTAGAGGCATTCTACATCCGAATTGTAACTCCAGCCCTTCTCTTCTATTTATTTATTTATTTATTTATTTATTTATTTATTTATTTATTTATTATTTGTACCAGGGACTAAACCCAGCAGCATTCTACCTCTGAGCTAAACCCCTAGTCCTATTTTTATTCTTTATTTTGAAAGAGGGTCTCAGTAAGTTGCAGAGGGTCTTAGTAACTGAGACTGGCCACAAACCTGCAATCCTCCTGTCTCAGCCTCTCAAATATTGGGATTACAGGGGTATGCCACCATGCCTGGCTACACCAGCATGTATCTTAATCACACAAGCATATACCTATGGTTAAACTATGATGTGTGCATGTATGTTTGTATCATGTTTAATCTCACTATAATGTATAATTACATTGTGACACTAAAAGTAAAAATAATAATAATAAACTATGATGAAAAAGAATTACAGGAAGCAGCCTGAGTATGCAATCAATGTGCAGGAAAGGTATGTCAGGTAGACGAAATATAGGACTTCTTAATGTGCTTACTTTCCCTCAAGCCAATATTCCAAGTCCTACCCCAGATTCCTGCCCTCTGCCCACTCTTCAAGTTTCTTCCCATTATTTCAGAATTTGGCTTCTGGGCTTAGTTCCCAGCAGGTTTCAGGGTTCTACCCCTGGTAAGCTTTAGTCAAGAGCAGTTGGTCAGATGAAGGATATTAAGAATGAGGCAAAGCTGATCTTTGACAAAGGTACTAAAAACATATGTTGATGAAAATACAGTCTTTCAACAAATGGTGCTGGGAGAACTGGATATCCATATGTAGAAGAATAAAAGTAAATCCCTATCTATCCCTCGGCACAAAATTCAACTCAAAATGGATTTAAGATCTAGAAATTAGACCAGAAACTTTGCAATTAATGGAGGAAAATATAGGACCAACTCTCCAATATAAAGGCACAGGCAGAGATCTGCCTGTGTAGAGGAAGATCCCTAAAGCTCAAGAAAAATATGAGAATTAAACACAATGGCATCAATTTAAAAATAAAAAGAAAACTTCTGCAAGGAAAGGAAACAATCAAGACTCAGAAAAGAGAGTCTACAGAATGGAAGAAAATCTTTGTTGGATACTCCTCTGACAAAAGACTAGTATCCAGAATATATAAAAAACTCAAAAAGCATAGCAAAACAAAACAAAACAAAAAACCAAACCAAACTTGACCAATAAATGGGAAGTTGAATTAAATGCACACTTCTCAAAAGAAGAAATACAAATGGCCAACAAGCATATAAAAAATGAACAACATCCTTAGCAATCAGGAAAATGCCAATCAAACCTACACTGAAATTCCATTTCACCCAAAAGAATGGCAATCATACAGAATACAAACAATGATAAATGCTGGCGAGGATGTGGGGGAAAAGGAAAACTTATAGATCATAGATGTGATTGTAAATTAGTACAACCACTATGTAAATTCCTCAAAGGAATAGGAATAGAATCACCATATGACCCAGCTGTATCATTCCTTAAAATTTCCTAAAATAATGTCAGAATACTCTAGTGATAAATGGATATTCATGTTTATACCAACACAATTTATAATAGCCGAGTTATGGAACCATCCTAGGTGTTTATCAATAGATTAACAGGTAAACAAAATGTAGTATATAAAAAGAATGAAATTTTACTCAGGCACAGAAAAGAACAAACATTATGTCATTTTCAGTGAAATTGGAGAGTATTATGGTGAGATCAGTCAAACTAAGAAAATCAAGAGCCACATGTTTTCTCTCATAGAGGAAACTAGAGAGAAAACAGCAAAGAAAAAGAACCTCATAAAAAGGAGGAGAGAGACCAGTGGAGTAATATAAGACAATTGAGGGAAGGAGGAGAGGAAGAGAAAAGGAGGTTCATTGAAAGAAACAAATCAAATAATGTTATGTGCATATATAAATGTATCACTAAGAATCTCACAATCATGCAGGGAGGAGCTGGGGAGAGTGAAGATGTGGGGAGGGAAACAGATCGAGTGATGGGCATATGCATAAATGTATCACTATGAATTTGACTATGATGTAAAATTACAGTGCACTGATAAAAATAGTATTGAAAAAGAATGAAGCAATAAAGGAGGATTCATGTATTTGGGGAGTGTTTTGATTATGAGCAGATAGTGAATGAAAATTCACCTTCCACGCAGAGTCTTATTGTCAATTTTAGGTTGTGGACCACACCTTTTTGTTCTGGGGATGAGATTAAAAAGGGCAAGTGGAAGTCAGGCGTGGTGGCGCACGCTTGTCATCCCACTACTTGGGAGGCTGAGACAGGAGGATGCAGGTTCGAGGCCAGCCTCAGCTACTTAGTGAGGCCCTCCACAACTTAGTGAGACCCTGTTTCAAAATAAAGAATAAAAAAAATAGGGCTGGGGGTGTAGCTCAGAGGTAGAATGCCCCTGGGTTCAATCCCCAGTACCCTCCCCAACACACATAAAAAAGGCAGGTGGAGGCTACATAAAGGAGATTGAAGCTTCTTTCACCCATTCCTGGGTGAATTTACAAGTCAGTGAGCAAGATTTGTGAGAAAAGAAGGACTTTTCTGAAGGTACCTCAGCCTCTTAACTCAGTCTGCTTTTATATGGGACCAACATGGAAACATTTATGCACTCTACCTTTAATTTGCTTGTCTCCTGGTATTCTGCAAAGAGTAGGCTGGGGTCAAAAGTTAATAACCAATTAGAGAGTAGCAAAATCCAAGACCAGAAAAAGCCTCTGTGTCAGTTAGGGAAAGATGCTGGGCTGCCATCGGTTTTTGGCATAAGAATAGAATGTGCTAGGCAGCAGAATCAATATAAAAAGGGACGTGAATTTTCAAAACCCTGATGAGTGAAGCTTTTCATTTAATAGGGATAAGCAGCGACCATTAGCTGTATGTGTCATTCCTCGTGTCATTGTTTCCAAGGCAACAAGATTACCAGAGAGACTTGGGGAGTGTGTATTAC
The DNA here is from genome assembly GCA_004027655.1 of Graphiurus murinus. Lineage (NCBI taxonomy): Eukaryota > Metazoa > Chordata > Mammalia > Rodentia > Gliridae > Graphiurus > Graphiurus murinus. Next base: position 33,301 of record PVLC010008325.1, on the reverse strand, counting down.
TCATGAACTGTTATCAGAAGTGGCTTCTGCCCCAGCATAGCCTTTGAAACCATAGATAATATGGATAGAGCTTGTATTTTCCCAAATGCCTTCAACCCAGATCTGTATTTTCTCCAGTGCTCTAATTCAAATGGTTAGTCAGGAATAAATCAGACTGGGTGATAGTGTCCCCTTACTTACAGGTACAGCTTGCATCAACACAGAGGTTGCTATTCTAGCTTAGATTGACCTGCAGTCATGGTGCTGGAGAAAGAAAATAACAATTAGGTGAGTAGAGACAAGCTGATGCTAGATTTGCTACTGTTGGAGGCTTGACCATTAGTGAGGGTAGATATTGAGAGATTCTGCAAGTCTCACTCCTTTGGTCTGTCTCTTCCAAAACTATATATCCTTCTTAGCAACAGAAGAAGTGGGAAGAGGCACTGAGGCTTTGGAGAGAATGAATAAAATATGTAAAGCCCCAAATTATAGAAAATTAATCTGAAAGATGTCTAACATGGCAGAAGAATAGAGTAGAAGCAAACAGACAGGTATAAGATGAAGGTGGAGTGATAGACATTGGAAGACTTTAAGTATGGTAGAGAAATTATCTGATTTATTATTTAAAACAATCACTTTGCTAGATAGAGAACATCATATTGTTGAGGTATAAGAGTGAAAGCAGAGAGACAACAATCAGAAGGCATTCACAGAAATCTAGGCATGAGATGATGCTAGCCTATAATAGGGTATTGCCAGGCGGCAAGGTAAGAAGTAGGTGGATCAGAGAGATGTTTAAGAGGTACAGTTGAGAGAACTTGGAGATTAATTAGCTCTAGTAAGTGAGGGAGAAAGCAGAGTCTGGCTTGGAGATCTGGGTGGAAGATGGTGCAGCTTATTTAGATGGAGAAAATTAAGAAAAGGGGTTGCTGAATTGTTTAGTATATCAGGGAATTATTTACAGGTAACCCAACTCCTTTGTGCATGTCATATCATTAACGACAAGTATTTGTTCAGTGTCCATGCAAAATGACTTCCTAGAATCAACTTGAAACATTTCCTGAGTCTATCCTTACTCAAAGCAGTAAACTTATTTTCTTCAAGGGGATCCCACTTTATCTAAAGAGTGTTCCTAAGACTTTGTTCTACAGTTGTCTCTAATCCAAAATTTATACCTATTTCATTACTAAATCAACAGGATCCAATATTGCTTATTCTGAAAATAAATTGGCTTTGATTTGTCAGCTCTTTCTTTCATTCATCCAGTCTATGTTTGAGAAATGCTTTGTGTCAGATTCTCTGTTGAACATTTGGGGATTTATAAGGGTGATAAGGGCCATTATAACCATCCATTCATTCATCCATCCAACCATCCATCCATTCCTTCCTTCAGTTCCACCACTCCTCCATTCCATCACATTCTATTGCCCAGAACTGCCAAGGAAGAGAACCTCTGAATCACAGGAAGAACTGGGTAATTAATAGGGTAAAGGAAAATTAAATAGTGAGGTAGGTTGGTGGAAAAGAAACTCAATAAGGTCAACTGTTTAACAAAGAGGCACGACTCAAGGAGTTCATTCAACTCTAGTGTTTGGACCACTGTGACAGTTACCCCACGTTGACTCCTGGCCCTTCCAATTTATTGTTCCCAAAGCAACTATAGGGAATTTTTAAATAACTACACCAATTCATCTTCTCCCATGCTTAAAAGCTTCCAGTGCTTTCCAAGCACACTTCAAATAAAATCCACATACCTTTCCATAGTCTTGCCCCTACAGTGCCAGCTGTCACTAAGATTCCCTGGGTCTCTCTGGTGAAGCCCTTAGTCCTTCTTTCTGTTCTTTGAAGCCAGGATTTTCCCCAGTGTTTTCTTATGCTGCTTTGATCTTTGCAGGGCTGGTTCTTTCTCATCATTTAGGTTTCATCTCTGATACCACCTCCCTAGGGAGATCTTACGTGATCACATTATCTATTTGCTTATTATATGTCTTCTCTAACAGAAAGTACAGCATGTGGTCAATTCTTTTCATTACTGTATCCCAAGTTCCTCCACAGGATCTGAACCAGAGTAGGTACCCAATATATATTTGGTTAACAAAATGAATAAGCCCTCATATGTCCCCCTGAGAGATAGTGTGAATACTTCTATTTCACTGATGATGATGCCTAAATAAGTGAAACCCCTTACCCAGGGTTGGAACTCAGAGTTGAAACACAGTTTAATTATGGTAATTAAACTTTGAGAAGCACTGTTCTGCTCCATAATTCTGATAGCCCGCTGGAGGTCTGTTGCCCCCCCCTAACCCCCCAGGCCTGACAGAAAGATGTATGACCAAATGAAACTAAATTTAGTAAAATTAGTTTGTAAGGAAAGAAACTTTCATTCTGGTGGGTAGTTTTATTGTGGGGGAAAACTAAAAGCTCATGGCCAAATATTCAGAGCTCATGGCTGTGGCCATTTGGAGCCTGTTCATTACCATATGCATACTCCACACATTCATGGTACAGGTGTAGGAATTCACCAGAACAAGCCTTCATATGAGCTTTAAAGACCTTAAGATAGGAAAAGATTATGCCAACTCTCCCATATGCAATTCAAAATAATGGTTTAACTATTTTATAAAGTTTCGGTTCCCAAACTTATTGGCTTAACACATGCTTTTAAGAAAAAAATATTCATCACATCCCATTGCAGCCAAGACTACTACTGCCTCACCTGGATCATTCCAGCACCCCTCTCCCACCCTATTGTTGACTTTAGGAACCTATGAAATATAAATTGAGAGTAAGCTTGTTCTACACAGTTCTGGTTTTGTCCATGGGGATAGCTACAGAGGTGCTTGTTTGTTATATGTCTTTTAAATTTTTTATTTTAACGTCTTTTTTCTTTTGTTTCTTTCTTTCCTTCTTCCTTCTCTTCTTACTTCTTCTCTTATTCCCTCCTGTGTCTCTGTGTCCTTCTCTCTCCTTTTCCCTTCTGTTCTTACCCTGCTAAACTAGAGAAGCCTAGCATGTCTGAGTACCCTCATTGTATGGATGTAATCTGATTGTGTTATGCGGTACTGTGGTGGGCAACAAAGGCTGTATAAGGTGGCCTGTAAAGGCCCTATCATATACAGTATTTAAAGAAAAGCAGTCAGTTTATTTCCATTACATATCTCACATAGATTTTCATAGTAAATTTGATGTACAAATAAGACTGAGCCATTTGTATTTATCACCATAATTTGGTACAAATGACAACTGTCAAAATGCTTTGTCCCTTTGTAGTTTCTTCTTCCCAGATGGTCACCTTTTTTTTTCCCGGCATAGACATTGCCCAGTCCAAGAGTCATGAACATTTGCTGAAGTTGGAATCGATAGGAATTTACTATCATTTTGAGATATCTGCCCACCCAACTTACCTGCGTGATCTTTAGTCTGACTGGTAAGTGTAAACATAAACAGAAGTTTTCAGATAAATTTCTTAGTGAAGTATGCAAGGCCTTTATGATCTTGGCTATCACTCATGACTTAACTTGTTTTTACCACTGTTCACCCAGGACTTCTCCCCATTGCCCAAACATGCTATGCAATTTGAGACTTTTGCACAAGTTTTTCCTCTAATGGAAATGTTCATCCATCTCTTCGACTGGTGACCTCCAACTTGGATTTCAAGATACATTTCAATATCACCTCCCTTTCAATCCTTCTGGAACCCTCTGGCAGATTTAGTCCTTTCTCTGTGTTCTCTCAGTCCTCTGTCTATCTTGCTATTATATTTATGTATAATAAGTATCATTGTCTGTTTCCTTGTAGGCAGGAACCATGTCCTGTTCCTTCATGTACCCTCTTTCTTTTATTGTCCTCCACCCCCACTCCAGTGCCTAGCACAGTGACTGGTGTATAGGAGATACTCACTGACAAGGGGGAGATGGCAAATAAAGGAATGCTCTTTTGGGGGAAGCCCCAATTGGGAGCTTTGCTACTCAAAGTGCAGCTCTTAGATCAGTAGGATCAGGATACCCTGGAATATCTTAGATACCATTCTAGACATAATGAGTCAGAAGTGGCATTAAACAAGATCCTCAGGTGTTTCATACAGTAATTAAACTTTGAGAAGTACTGCAAGAGGTGATGGAGAGCAAATATCAAAAGAATAGTGTATTAAGGATCTTCTATATGACAGAGGAACAAGCTAAAGGTCATAACAGGTTCAAATACTCACAAACAAATGGTATGCTGAAACTGTTCTGAGTAGCCTAGGGGAAGAGCTGTCTGATTAATTTCTGATAGCCCCTAGACTGTTACAGATCATTTTTGCCCCATTAGGACCAAACAGCAGGTGCCATGGCTGTGAGGTTCACAGAAAACGTGCAGCCAGGTGACATCAGAGGTGGAGTCTTGACTGAAACTGACAAGCCAGTAACCCAGGCCAGCTTGTTACATCATCCAGCCATCATCTGCCAGTACCTTGCATGTGAATTTCTTTGTTTCAGTCTTGCTTCGTCATTAAGAATACAAGTGATTTCCACTAAACCCTCAGGTCCTCATGTTTCTATATATAGAAAATGCAGTCAATTTCCTTTTTGAAATAGAGAGAGAGAACATTAATCTTAGCCCAATTAATGCCATCACACATATGAAAAGCCCTACAATGGTCTTATCTCTTTCTAAAGAAATAAAAAGATCACTATGCTCCAAATCACACTTATCTCTCAGTTGGTCCACGAAACGAAAATGTCTTCTTGCAATTAGTCATTTGTGATGTCTTTTTCATCTGAAAAATACTTTTCCATATAATTGTCCTCGCTCTCAACTTTTATTATTCCTTTCCCATCTCAAAAATAGTTGGAACCTTCCAGATTCACTCACACACTCCCTGTCTTCCTTATGCCAGATTTTAGCTGGCATATAACTCTAGGGAGCTATCAGCCAATGCCAATGGGAAAACAGACGTGGAGTATTATCTAAAAGCTCATATGCTGACACCTCAGCTAAACTACCACATGCAGACCTCAAATCACATATCCTGACTGCTCTTTGATACTTTGAACTCTCACATACCTTCACTTTTACTTCATTTTCCTTGAGCTGAGACAGATCTCCAGCCCCTGGGTGTATCCCCTTAATTCCAGTCCAGCAGCCTCCTCTAAGTCTCACTATTTCTCTCCCAAGTCAGGTCTTCATACATGGTAGATAAGTTGGGGCATGGTTGATGTTGGTGTAAAAACTCTGTTTACAGTATACTTAATTCCTTTGCAATCATCACTTTTCTCTGCATCCACCCAATGAAATTCAACCCTAGATGGACAATAAAATTTCTTTGTGTTTAGACCCAGCCCTAAGCTCAGCTGAGGAAAACAAATACCAAATAACTATGATTGGCTTCATTATAAATCAGTCTGTCCTCAGTTGAGAAGTCATTACTGCTATGCTATCCTTTTCTACAACCATAGTGACCTTCCCCTCTGGTTTTCACCCAGAAGATAGAGCTAGACAGATTGTGAGTGAAAGGTAAGCTCAAAAAGGTCTTGTAAGAAAGCAACCTAACTGAAGGTGATGAGAGGGAGGTGGGAGAGGGAAACACCCTAATGCACATATGTACATTCACAAACATATCAAAGTCAATCACTAAGCCGATCATGAGAAGGAGGGAGGGGGGAGGGAATGGAGTGGGATTTGGGGAAGGGTTAAATGAGTGTTGTGTGCATGTATGCCTCTACCAGCTTGTACCTTATTAAGATGTTTGATTACAATGCACCAATAAAAAAAGGTCTTGTAAGACTGCTAAGTAATTGGCCAGAAAAACTTTTTGAATGTTTACATTCACTAGCCACTACTGTAAACCTTTGCTGCTTTTTTCAATCCTCCTAATCATTGCCATTCTTTTTGCCTATAGAAATCAACTTTACTCTTAATTCCCTGACAAAACTGAGACCATCAGAAACTACATCTCTGGGAGAAAGGTCAATCAATGGGTATTAAGTTGAAATTAAATAGAAGCAAGAAGTTTTGGTATGCTGTTGCACAGTAGGGTGACTATAGAAGACAATAGTGAACTGTACATTTTGAACAAGCTAGAAAGAAGGATTTTAAAAGGTTTTGGCATAAGGAAATGATAAATATTTGAGCAGATAGGTATATTTATGATTTAAACATTATACAATGAATATATGGTTTAAAATATCACATGGTATACAATTTGTATGTCTTTATGTATCAATTAAAAATAAAAACAAGAAATTACTTCTCTCAACCTCCTGACTATGCCCCTTATCAATTTATTATAATCTTATCTTCTCTGACCACCCACCTCAGGGACAAGTCAAGTGACTCCTTTTTAAAGGTAAATGCTGCTCTCACACTTACACCTCTGTGTCCTTAACCCTCCCCCTCTGTCAAAACTAACTCTCTCTCTCTCTCTCTCTCTTCCCTCCCCCCGTCTCTTTCTCTTTCTCTTTCTCCTTTATGTTCTGTTTTTCTAATTTCGTCTTCACCAACACTGAAAATGTCCAAATTGCTGAAGTTCAAAGGAAAAAAAAAGATTCTCTCAATTCTCTTTTTAAACACATAAATATATGGCATTTTGTTTTTCCTTTTATCCAGCTTTATCAAGGTATAATTGGTATATAAAACCAATTATGTACATAATTAATGTATGCACTTTGGTGAGTTCAGGCATGTGTTTTCATTTATGTTTCCATTACCACTCTTCCTATGATCCTTTATCCTTCAGCCACCATTGTATCTGTCCTTTACCCTCTCCACTGCCAAACTTCTGGAAAGAAATATGTGAGCTCATTTTCCCACCACTTCCCAACATCCTACTTACCAATCTAGTATAATACTCTGGCCTGTCCCCTCCACTCCACAGAAACCACTCTTGTCTGCATTACCAATGCCTTCCAGATAGTTAGATCCATCATCAAGTCTCAGTTTTCTTCTTACTTGACCCATTGATAGTATTGAATACCATTGACCACACCCTACTTGAGATACTCTATTCATTATAATACTATTTCTTTTCTCACTCTTCTTGGGATCGTCACTTCTTTAATTATCTGTCAAATATTAGGTGCACAGGGTCCTTTATCAAGTTCATAAATTTTGCCCTGAACATTCTCTACTACCATGTATAAAGTCTGGAATCACTTTCCTGTTGCCAAACTTATATCTGTAGCTCATAGCTTTCCTGAGATCCCAACACATGTAACAATCAATCTATCTGACCAGCAGGAATATCAAATTCAACAAGTCTAAAGTGATCCTATCATCTGCCTCTTGCCCAACCCCATGAAATGAACTCCTTCCTTGTATTTCTTGTTTCAGTACATGATTACATCATCCTCACAGTCACCAATGCCATGATAATGATAGGTATTCAAATAGCCACTATGTCCTGCCAGTTTCCCTTTGATTAACATTTCTCATGTCTGTTCAGTATCTTAGTTCAGGTCCTCATTATTTCTCCTCTTAACAACCTATACCATGAGAATCAACCTATAGAGATATGAATTACTTTTGTTACAGTGCACATTTTAGTTTCAATGGTACTTAGATGAGACCATCTAAGAAAGGGAAAATTTCCTTTCTCTATCATAATACTTCATACTTCTCTTATAGGTTTATCCTCATGCCAGTGCAGTAAGAACTCATATCACATCTTCAGGAAAGATGATGAGAGAAATTGCCTGCTGGAGGGACCTTTAACTTTATACTGGATATGTGATTCTGGGAGTTCTGCTCTATCTTCTTGTGAGGTCTTTGACACCTTGTGACACTTTTTCTAGAAAAACTGAAAGTGTAGTACTTTACTGGATACCACCCCTAGGTTTGTGTGAGTTATCCTTTTACCTCCAGCATCACTATTAACTTGTTCAAAAATATTAATTGAGCTGGGTGTGGTGGTGCATGCTTGTAATCCCAGTACTTGGGAGGTTGAGACAGGAGGATCACAGGTTCATGGCCAGCCTCAGCTACTTAGTGAGGTCCTCCACAACTTACTGAGACCCTGTTTCAAAATAAAGAATAAAAATAGGGCTGGGGATGTAGCTCAGAGGTAAAATTCCCTTGGGTTTAATCTCTAGTACCACAAAAAAACATTGAACACCTACTACATACTAGGCAGAGTTCCAAATACTGGAGATTCTGCAGTGAGAAAAAATACAGGCAAAGACTTTGTTGTGACAGATCTTACTTTCTAGGAGCACCAGGCATCCCAGTTCATGTTCCCTTTCCCAACAAAGCTACTCTAAATAATTATTTATACATGTTGTCTCTACTTTTTCACCTCACATTCTCTCTAATAAAGGCTTTATTGCACAGTTGCTCTAAAATGGCCCTTGTGAAGATCACGAGTGGTCAACATGTTGCCTATTCTGGGCCACATTTTTGTCCTCATGTTTATTGACACCTTGGCAGTATTCAACCCTCCTTCCTGAAACACTTTATTCTCTTAAATTACATAACACCACAATTTCCTGATTGTTCGCTTGAAATCTAAATGCTGGAATATATCAGCCTTCAGTCTTCATGCCTTCTTGTTCTTGAAACTCTCTAAGAGCCCATCTATTCCAATATCTAATCCATTCCAATGGCCTACAACTCCCAAATGCCTATCACCAGCTTAGATCTCTTCAGACTCCTGCTTACCCAAAGCTTCCTCACTTCCCACAATTTTCTAAAGAGAGTTATATGCTTCTGGACAATATAATCATATCGTTGCTCCCACTCCCATGTTGTTTAACATGTTTCATTCTTTGAGTTGCAGCGATTTCTTCTAGGGAAGGCATGTGGCCCAGGATGGTGTAATTAAAAATGGACTTCAGGACTTTTTCTTGCCTGGGAATTTTCTACAGCAGGTATTCTTCTTTACAGATGTTATACATGAATATGAGGCCGGCAAGTACTGCAGTGGTTTTACTCAATTCCAGACATATTAACATTTGTCCTGTGCTTTTAATAAGCTGCTTTCAAACTCAAAGTATTTGCATTCATTGTCTCTCTTTTTAAAATCATTTTCCTCAAGAACTTTTTATACCTTTTCCCTTCCCATTATTCAAGTCTGAACTCAAACTTTAACTCTCAAGGAAGGCCTTCCCTGACCATCTTATACAAATCAGCTAGCATTCCTCTACAAACATTTAGAGCATCATTATGCTCTAAAATTATCTTATTTGACCTGTTTATTTTCTGTTTTGCCAGACTGTGTGTTTCAGTTTCATGGTGGCAGAAGCTAAGTCTCCTCTTTAACATTGTTTTAACAGAGCCCCTTAGGTTATACATAGTGGTTTCTGAATGAATGATTAAACATCCAAATTACATAAACCTGGCATATCTAGCAAGGGTGAGGCAAAGGCAAAAGGGTCATCACAAATTTAGTACATATGGCAGAGGTCTCAGAGAACAATGGCAAAAAATACAAAGAAGCAGGGTGACTATATATCTAGAGTCTACATTCCAGCAAACACACTTAAGTCATGAATCTAGGAAAATCTTCTCCAGTTCTGACAGAAGCCTCCCTTACAAAGCACTTACTGCTAGGATGTTGTTGAAATACTGTTCAGTGTGGTCCATCTTGTCCTCTTTATGAGAACCCTCAAAAGCAATTCCTTTCTCATATCATTGGAAATAGTTTTGCTTCTGAGAGCAACTGGTTGGTTTTTATTTTTTGAATCCTGGGGAATCACATAGTGCAGTTTTTCTCCTAGCACTGGTTGCTAAAAAATCCCAAACTAAACTGAAAGCTCAGGATCCCACAACATGCAGTGTATGTAGAAACTTAACCCTACCTCCATTTTTTCTATTTAGAATTTTCCCCTTAGCCCTGATACTTCAATATTTTCAAAATCCAGATGAATTGCAAGGGCCCTCACTTTTTCCTAATTCCATTTTGAGCAATGGGAAGTACACAAGCAAAATAAAAAATTATCCTAAGCTTATTTTAGAGTACACAATGCCCAGCAGCTGTTGGGACAGTGATCTCTTTAAAATGTATCAAGTAGATGAATCAAGAACTTCCAATCAGTTGCTCTGCATCTATTAATGGTTCTTCTGAAATCTTTATTACACATCAAGGCTGTTTTTAATAGCTCATCTACTTTCCTTTCTGTGAAGAGAGTTTCTAAAACTGTGCCAGTAATTAAGGGACATCCCTAGCTTGCTACTCTGGTCCCCATCTAGCAACCAAATACTGGCAACAATTCTCTCTCCCATCCATCTCAACACCAGACATCAAACCAAAGTAAGGTCTCCATTCTATAGTCAATGGGGAGCTATTGAAGAGTTTTAGGAAAGTTAGCCTAAGACATATTACTCTGGCTCCAATGTTAGGAGCAAATTGGAGAGTAATAGAAAATGAATCAGGAAAATTTACTAAAAATCTTTTATAATAAGCCAGACTAGAATTAATAATAAGTCAAGGCCAAACCAAGGAAAGAGAAGCCATTCTCATTTTTGGTGAGAGCATAAATGTACTGCAGGGAACTGGTTACATACGAGATGGAATTACTGAGTAGCCCAGTTTCATAAGATGAGTTAACCCAGCAGGAAAGGAAGAATTGGAGGAATAAAGAATGAAGCCAGGGTTTCCAGAGTCCCAGAGTCCTGATGCAGGGTCACCTGGTGGAAACTAGAAATATGGAGGGTCTGTTGTTGTTGGGAGAGCGAGTTACCAAGTGCAAGGCAGAGAGAAAGAGAGAGAGAGAGAGAGAGAGAGAGAGAGAGAGAGAGAGAGAGAGAGAGAGAGAGAGAGAGGAAAATACATACTTTGTCTTCCCCCTTCCCCTCATCCCCAAAACTCCCTTGAGGAGGAACAAGAGTTTAGCAAATGCAGTCCCCAAAACAGAAGAGAAGAGGAAGGATGAGGAATGGCTCTGGCAGAAAAAGAAACAGCATAAGGGCCTATATCAAGGTGGTCACAGTGGGGATGGATGAGGGAGGATGGAGTCAGAAGTTATTTACAAATAAAATTTACAGGAATGTTCAGCATTTATTTCTAATTCCAAGAACTGGTGGGTTAATCACGGTGTATTTATATAGGAGAATAGAAGATGAAGCTGGTTTGGGCCTTGTTGAAATTGAAAAGCCTATTAGACATCTAGGTGGAGGAACTTGGGAAACAATCATATGCTCTGAAGTTCAGAAGAGTAAGAGTAGAGAGACAGAATAGATGATATTAGCCAGGAGGTGTATGGATACAGAGATGAGAGTTTCAGAGGATCTGAGGCACAGTCTGGAGGAACAGCCACACTTAAATAGCTGGATAAAGAAAACTGAGAGGAATCGGGCAATGATGGGAAAAGAGTCAGGAGAAAGTGATGTATGTGTGAGAATAAAACCAGAAGGCTACTACATGGAAGAGAGTTCTAGGTCTTCTATTCCAGTGACTTTGGACAACCCCACCCTCTCTTCTACTGTTTTCCTTTCTTCCTTACCATCAGTCTCTGCTTGTCTGTACACTGGAACAGTGGGGCACTGCAAAGCTTTAAGTTTGAGAACCTATAAACCCTGCTGTCACCACAAACAATACAAACTGAGCACTTTTCCCTCCTCTGTGCCAAACAGCATGCTGGAATGTCAGTGCCACCAAGATGGCAATGAAGCAGCTGTGACCTTCCAAGAGCCCAAGAGCCTTACACAGATGTATGTGCTGTGGAGACAGAGTATGTGAAGACAGAGGTGTGGTGACACATTAGAGGGAGCTGGAAAAGGGCAAGTATCTCCCAGGAGGTGAAACTCAGCTGATGCTAAAAAAAAAGAAAAGGTAAGTCTGTGGAGACAGCAGAAGTACAACTAAAGCCCCAGAAGCATGGAAGATGGAAGACAGGAATAATTAGGGACAGAACTGGGGCTGGAGGAATGGATTCAAGCTGGGGCCAAGGGGAGGCCAGGAAACAGGAGAAGGAGGCTAGGGCTGAGAAGGAGGTGTGAGGTTCTGAAGGAAGGGAAGAGTCAAACTGGACTCGTTTTTGTGATTCCACTGGAGCTATAAGCCAAGCCCAAGCCCCTGCCACTAAAGTGGGCCTCTAAACACTTGCCACATTTTCCTACTGAATATACTTTGTAGCCCTTAGCAGGCCTGGCACAATCTAAGTTGGTCATTTATTCATATATTCTAACTGTCCACACTAAATATATGTGAAGTCCCTGGGATACTGTTTTAACTGTACTCCTAGGACAATCTAGCACAGAATTGATTCTCAGTAAACATTTCTTAACTGACCTAAGTTTGTAATGTGGTACATAATGTAAAGTTGGCAAACTGGAATCCAGGTACTGTGATTCTCATCTTGCCTTATGATTATTCTATAGTTGCCACCTCACCTCCAGACCATATATATATAGAGGGGGCTAATGCGCAGTGGCAGTAGCAGGCTCTAAAATCCAAGATGTAAGTTCCAATTCTTTCTTTGCCCCTTAATGACTGTGTGACTTCCAGTAGGTTACCTTACTTTTCTGAGACTCCATTTCTGAATGTGGTAAGTTGGACCTATCAAGGCTGTTAGGAAGACTCACTGAGTTCACAGAAGCATACTGAGAAAGGAAGAGGCTCCCAATCTGTGGCCTCTGGTGAAGTGGGTTCTGCCAGAATACTGAAGTTGGACTTGAGACCTTGTAGGGCATTTTCCTCCCAATGTTCTGTGAGTCTGCAGGTGCCCAAGAACCTCTGCCTGGCTGCTGAACTGAACCTGGAGGGTAAGAGAGAGACTGGTAGGACAAGTGCCATAGATGAAGGAAAAAGGAAGGGAGGGTAACTTGCTGTGGAGGCACACACAGGTTGGTAAAAGCACAGTGAACAGTGGTGCCATCTTTGGGAAGATGGCAGGTTGGGCAGGCATCAGCAACTCAGGGATGGAGTTGTTGATGAATCTGTTGGTGATATTGGGCAAGACCTTGTTGTCTCTGGTTCTCAGTTTCTTCACACAAGGACCTCAAAGGTCCCTCCAAGCCCTGCCAGCTCTTCTACTTGCCATTCACATATATTATTTGATCAATACACACTCTTTTAAAGGGGATGGGGAGCCACAGCTTCTGAGGAGAATGGTTCTGGCTGGCCCAGCTAGGTGCACAAAAGTACACACCATTGTGCCCAGCAATTGTCTCTTTAATATCTCTAGTACCTGTAGTGATACCCACTCTTTCATTCCAGATATGGGTAATTGTGTCTTCTCTTTAGCTTGGTTAATCTGATTAGAGGTTTATCAAATGTAGGTTTTTGTTTCACTGATTTTTTCCCTAATAATTTTCTGTTTTCAATTTCACTTATTTTTGCTCTTATCTTTCACTTATAGTATTTCTTTAGTATTTTACATTCTGCTTGTTTTATATTTACTTTGCTATTGTTTCTAGTTTCACATGGTAGAAGCTTCTATATCATTGTTTTGAGATTTTTTTTTCAAATGTAAGCATTATGTATTCAAAAAATTATATAAAACACCAGCAGCAATTCTCTTCCTTGGTAGTTAACCATCTAATCCCAATTTGTTTTCTAGCACTGGGGACTGAACCCAGGGACATTCTACATCCCCAGCTCTTTTTCTTATTTTGGAACAGGGTCTAACTAAGTTTCTGAGGTTGGACTCCAACCTGCCATGCTCTTGCCTCAGCCTCCCTAGTAGATGGGATTATAGGCATGAGCCACCCTGCCTGCCTCCATCCTAATTTTTTAAATACAAAATTAAACTGTGCATGGTGGCTCATGCTTGTAATCCCAGTACTTGGGAGGCTGAGACAGGAGGATCACAGGTTCACGGCCAGCCTCAAATACTTAGTGAGGCCCTCTGCGACTTATTGAGACCCTATTTCAAAATAAAGAATAAAAAAATAGAGCTTGGGGTGTAGCTCAAAGGTAGAATGTCCCTGGATTTAATCCCCACTACTGCATAAATAAATAAACAAACAAACAAATAAATAAATAAATAAATAAGTATCCTAATCCGTGTTGGATTTGCAGCTTCTAAATACCATGATTTCAGTCCTTGGTAGCATCATCATGGCCTTCTAGCAAGATGAAATATTTAGTCCTTTTAAGGACATTTTTTTTTCTTACAGTCTATGACTGTATGCAACAAACATGAAAAGAAAAGTGACCTACAGGTGATATATTTGTCTGCATTTTTAGGGAGGTTGTACTGTCATCCCACATACCTCACCCCAACTAGTTTCTGGAATCCACACCTTATGTAGCTGCCCCACTTCACCTCCTACAAATATGTGCAAAAACACCAGGTGGGAGGAAATTTGTCTCCAGTGCTCAGCATTGACCCAGACTGTATATTCAGTGTCTAGCTAACCGTGGGCATGTAGGTCTGATCCCTCTCCCCAACCCCATGGGACCTCCCTCCCTCCCTACTTCTGCTTCCTCCCTTCCTCCTTCCCTACCACCAGAGAACACACACACACACACACACACACACACACACACACACACACACACACTCATCTGAGAAGAGGTTGGTTTTATTTTGCCTCGACAGTAACCCATTGATGGTAAATTTCTTCTCTACTCCAGTGGCCGTTTCCTGGGAGCCAGACAGAGCGAGGTCTCAGACTCACTCCCAGTTAATGGCTGCGGCACACTGGCTCCAGATGGTTGAACTTCTCTGGCAGCAGATGGTACTGGCCTGGGAGTGTGGGTGTCAGTGTCCCTGTGGGCCCTCTCCGTTTCTTAGCTTTAGCCAGAGGGGTGGAAGAACTGGGGGAGGCTTTCTTCTTCGAAGCCACCGCAGGCAGAGGTCTTTTGGCCTTCACAGTTTTCTTGAACATCTGGAAGAAAGACAGCGGAGAGATCACAGAGGGCACTGGTTTGGGGGAAGAGGGGGACCAGGGAAGGGAACAAACGGGGCTGTAGTCTGGGAGGGTCGGTACGATGCAGGCAAGGACAGGTAGGCGTCTTGGGGGAGCAAAAGTCACAGGGAACAAGAGGAGGCGTTTAAGGGGGGGTCTTGGCTCACTTTGCCCTTCTTGAGCCTGGGTCGGCTAGTGACCTTCCTCTTCTTTGTCCCTCCTTGGTGACTTGAGGTGAGTCTGCGTGCAACTTCATTCCGAGCTGGTGTTCTGCTGGTCTTTGCCATTTCAGTGCCTCTCAGTGGTCTACCCAAGACCTCCCAGGGCCCTTCTATATATACCCCTCCCCAGGGCAATTAGGGGCCACGCCCACGGGCTTTGTTTGGTCAGCAAGCTGCTCCCCTAGCCAATGACAGCCCTGGGGGAGGGGCTTAGGCATCACAAAGCACCATCTGGACAGGTCCATGAGGAAGGAGGTATATGATCAGGAGGCCCAGGTGGTCTGGTTGGAGAAAGGGAGGATTTGCTCTAAAGAGCTTTCATAGACTCACCTTCCACTCCTTCTCATCCCCCACCCCATCCATTCTCCATTTTAGTGGGTCAGATGGCAGGGGGAGGGTGTTTCCTCCACATCTTTCCCACGGACACCCCATTCAGTGATACATTCTTTCCTCTCCCGCCACCATTACCTTGTTGGGGTATGCATTACCTGAAATTATTCCATATTTAACACTATGTGGAGATGTGGACCATCCTACTTCTCTCTTAAAATTTCTCTATGCACCTTGGAAACCATGTACTTCTTGACTACCACAAGGGAACTTTTCCATTCCACTCACTTTTCCCAGAGTCCATGGAAGATTCCTCTGTTTTTGTTTTCCTGTTTGAAATCACTGCCTTCAGGCTGTCAGACTTTAGTGAATTGACTTGCTCCACTGGCTATCTTAGTCTTGTTTACAATCTAAAGGGCCTGCTTAGTTCAGTAAGTGTACTATACAGGCTTAGGTTTTAACAGTATAGGAGAGATGAAGCAGATAGTTATTGGGGATGTTTACATGTAGGAAATTATAACCCAAAACTCCAAGACTGATGAATTCACAAAGCCGGGTGGGGATGGGTGGGATTACTCAACATTACCCTTGAGGTTCTGTTCAGTGTAAGCAATCTTTAAAAAGGCTTCCACATTGGAAAAGGAGAAAAAAAACCTATTTGTTTATGGAAAATAAGTATTATGCATGGAAAAGTCAATTTAAAAACATTTCTAGAAATAATAGAGTTTAGTAATGTCATTGTACATAAGATTATTCATATTTTATACTAGCAATGAGGAATTGGAAATTGAAATAAAGCAGTATATTTTAAAATAGCATTAGGAAATATGCTGATACATGCGTGTCCATGTTTATAGCAGCATAATTCACAATAGTCAAGTTATGGAACCGACCTAGGTATCCAGCCAACAGATGAATGGGTAAAGAAAATGTGCTATATACACATGATAGCATTTTATTCAGCCATAAAGGAGAACAAAATTATACCATTTTCAGGAAAAATGGGTGGAACTGGAGAATATCATGCTAAGTGAGATCAGACAGAATTAGAAATCAAGGGTTGCATGTTTTCTGTCAGAAAAAAAGAAAAGAAAAGGACCTTTTGAAAATTAGGATAGAGACCAGTAGATTAATGGAAAGGGATCAGAGGAGGGAGGAGGGGAAGGAAAAGGGAGGTACAGGGAAGGAAACAAACAATGTTATGTGTATACAAGAACATTTCCATGGATTTCACTATCATATATAATTACAATGCACCAACCAAAACTAATAAAAAATAATATGAAAAAAATCTGACAAAAGATGTAGAGAATCTGGACATTAAAAACTAGAACATTGCAAAGGTAAATTAATGAAGATCAAAGAAAAAGGTAAATGTAGACATAAACCTCACTTATTAATCAGAAGATCGAATATGGTTACAATGGTAAACTTCCCAAATACATTCATAGATTCAATGCAATCCAAATCAAAATTCCAAAAGTTACTTACCAAATATTGGGAGGCTGATTCTAACATTCATATAAAAATACAAAGGATCTAGAATAGCCAAAGAAAACTTTTAAAATACAGAACCAAGTTGGAAAAGACACCCTACATCATTTCAAGGATTATAAAGTAACAATAATCAAGATAGTATAGTAACTCAATGGAATATAATGAAGTCCAAAAATAGATACACATATATATGTATATATAGACAACTAATTATTGATAAGGATGCAAATGATGATCAGAGAAAAGATAGTCTCTAAAACAGCTGGATCTGAAACAACTGGCTATCAATATGCAAGAAGTATACTTTGATCAATGCTGTATCAGTCTATATCTACATCCATGTCCATCTGTATAGATATAGATATCTTCACCTTTCTCTCCGTAGAAAGGAAGAAACAAACATAAAAAGACTTTTTAAATAATTGGCTCACGTGATGTGTAGTCTGGCACACCTAAAATTTGTAGAGCAGGCCAGCAGATTAGAAACTCACAGCCACCAGGCGTGGTGGCACACGCCTGCAGTCCCAGTACTTGGGAGGCTGAGGCAGGAGGATCACAGATTCAAGGACAGCCTCAGCAAGGAGTGAGACTCCCTTCAATATAATGAGACCCTGTTTCCAAATAAATAAAATTGGTCTGGGGTTGTAGCTCAAAGGTAGAATGCCTCTGGGTTCAATCCCCAGTACCATCAAGAAAAAAAAAAGAAACTCACATAGCCTTTCTCGTAATATATTTTATTTCATCTTTATCAAGATGTATACATTGTACCCAGATTCCATTTATCCACCCTCCCTCACACTTCCCAAACTCTAGTAAATCACTATTCTTCATTCAGGTTAATTTTTTAGCTTCCACATATGAAAGAAAACATGTGATACTTGTCTTTCTATGTCTAGCTCATTTCACTTAACACAAAGTACTCCAGTTACATCACTTTTTAGTACAAATTATAGGATTCTGTTCTTCTTTATGGATGGATAATATTTCATTGTGTATGTATATCACATTTTTTCTTTATCCACTTATCCATCGATGGGGACCTAGGATGATTCTATGTCTTAGCTCTCATAAATAGAACTGCAATAAACATGTACATGCAGTTATATTTTTAGTATGATGATTTCATTTCTCTTGGATACATACCCAGAAATGAGATAGCTGGATCATATGGTGAATCTATTTTCAGTTTTTTGAGGAATTTCCATATTGTTCTCCATAATGACTGTACTAATTTACATTCCTATCAACAGTATATGAGAGTTCTTTTCTTGTTATTTATTTTTTGATAATAGTCATTCTAAATGGGGTGAGACTTTATCGCATTTTACCTTTGATTTTAATTTCTTTGATGACTAATGATACCAAGAAATTTTTTCATTTGTTTTTGACCACTTATATTTCTTCCTTTGAGAAGAGTTTAATCATATAACATTTCTATGTTACCTAATTGTGGTAGAATTCTTTCTTCTCCAGGAAACCTTAGTTTTTTTCTCTTAAGGCTTTCAACTGAATGGATGCAGCCCACCCACATTATGGAAGGTGATCTATTTAAATTCAACTGACTATAAATGTTAATAACATCTATAAAATAACTTCACAGAAATATTTACACTAGTGTTTGCCTACACAACACAGTACTATAGTTTAGCTAAGTTGACACATAAAATTAACCATCACATATACATTCCTTCATATAAAAATGAACTCAAAATGAATCCTAGGCCTAAATATCAAAATTAGTTTCTTTACAGTACTGGGCTATGAACACAGGGCCTCATACATGCTAGGAAAACACTACAAATTAACTACAACCCCAGCCCTTTATACATTTTTATTTTAAGGCAGGATCTTGCTAAGTAGCCAAGGCTGGCCCAGAACCTGCAATCCTCCTGCCTCAGCCTCCCAACTACCACTGAGCCTATCTCTAAATACTTTTTTCTAGAACAAAAAAGGAAAAAAATGTTACTTTGGGTTATATCTTAGTTAGTTTGGGCTGCCATGAAAATGCCATTGACTTATAGCTAAAACAGAAAATTATTTTCTAGAAGTTACCAGTCAAGGTCTGGCAGAGTTTGTTTCTAGAGTCAGCTCAATTGTTGGCTTCTAGATGACTGTTTCTTACTATGTTTATGAATGACCTTTCTTCAGTGCACTGAAGAAAGAAGATAGAGTCTTTTCTTATAAAGATACTAATCATATCAGATTAAGGCCCCAATCTCGTGATATCATTTTACCTCAGTTACTTCTTTAGAGGCCCTGCTAAGGTTTGCATCTGGAATGCCCCCTAAAGTCTAATGTTACAAGTTTTCTCCATGTTATGGTTTGGATATAGAATGTCCCCTCAGGAGTACATGTCATAAGGGTTGCAATCTCATCAGTAGATAAATCCATTGAAGTGGACTTACTGGGTGGTAACCTAGGCAGGTATGGGTATTTGGCTAGAGGAGGTAGTCCTGTGGGTATGTGGCTTTAGGGACTGTGCTTGTGTCTTTGAATCCCCTTATTCTCTCTTGCTTCCAGCCTCAATGAAGTGAGAGAAGGAGACTTGCACTTTCCCTTTCTCTGCCTCCTGCTGCCATGTCTTGAGCTGTGCAGATATAACCAGCCTAACTGGACTGAACCCCCAAAATTTCTAGAACTGTAAACAAATAAATCTGTTTTCCTCTAAATTGTGACGACCAGTTGTTTTGGATTATATCATTGAGAATTCTGAAATAGTTCCCAATGCAGCAATGTCCAGAGGTAAGGCTTTGGGGAAGTGACTAAATCATAAGGGCTTTGTTCTCATCTAGAGATTAATCCACTGATAGCTGACTGCTGGGAGGTAGCACCTAGTTAGAACAAGTAAGTCACAGGGAATGTGCCCTGGAAGGGGTTATCTTCTCCCAGCCCCTTCTTCTCCCTCTCTCTGCTTCCTGGCTGTCACGAGCTGAGCAACTTTCCTTTACCATGCCCTTCCATCATGATGATCTGCTACATCTCAGGACCATAGCAAGAGAGTTAGGCAACCATGAACTGAAATCATAAGCCAAAATGAATCTTTTTTCTCTAAGTTGTACTTGTCAGGTATTTTGGTCACAGCCATGAGAAGCTGACTAATACAGGCCCTGTCTCCAAATATACCAAACTGGGGGTTAGGGCTTCAATGTATGATTTTTTGGAAGGGCATATGTCCATATATTCTACCCCTTGCCTCCCAAATTTATGCCCTTCTTACAATGCAAAATATCTTCATTTCATCCAAACAGTATCCTAACTCACTCTATTATCAACTCTAAAGTCTAAAATCCAAAGTATTATCAAAATATTATTTACAGAAGGTATGAGTGAAACTTGAGTTATGGTTTATTCTGAGGCAAAATTAATCCTTAGATCGGAACCCATGAAATAAAAAAATTATGCACTTCCAAAATACAATGTGTGTGTGTGAGGGGGGCAAGCATAGGATAGACATTCCCATTGCACAAACAAAAATAGGGGTGATAAGTCCAAAGGAAATCTGAAACCTAGCAAGGCAAATACCATTTGATCTTAAGACTCAAGAATAATCCTCTTTGGTTGAATTATCTTACCCCTCAGGTCCACTGGGGTGGTGGTGTCACCTCCATGGCTCCGTGGATGTGACCATCACTTGGGCAACTGAGCCACAGCCTTATCCTTAACAAATTGGGTGGTGAAATACTGCTCCCTCAATCAAAGAGGCTTCATCTGTGTGTGTATGTGTGTGTGTGTGTGTGTGTGTGTGTATGTGTGCGTGTGTGTGTGTGTGTGTGTGTGTGTGTGTGTGTGTGTGTAGTACTGAGATGTTTAGGGGCATTCTACCATTGAGCTAAACCCCAATTCATAAGTCATTTTGTATTTTTTTTTAATTTTGAAATAGGGTTTCACTAACTCACTGTATGCTGGACTCAAACCTGCAATCCTCCTGTCTTAGCCTCCCAAGTACTAGGATAACACGTGTGTGGCATCGTGCCTAGCTAGGCCTCACCTTTTAAAATCTAGGAGAAATCATCCCTTCCCTTGAACCTGTGGTGGAAATAGCAGCCTTGATGATCTTTTGATAGATGTTATGATCATTCTTCCTTAATCTTGAAGGATAACGTATGTTTTCAAGCTACATAGCTCTATTGTCCAGTTTTATAAAATCCAAGAAGTCTGACAGCATGTTTCATTTTATCCTATCACCATCTATTCCAGTTCAAATTGATCATATAAACCCATTTCTATTCTGGCTTCTGCTGAAGTGGCTGATTAAATTTGTGGTTCATATCTATTGCAATAGTCTGAAGGTTTGTGGCTCCTTGAAATTCATGTATTGGAACTGAAGTCCCCAACATGATGGTGTTGGGAAGTGGGAACTTTGGGAGGTGAAGGAAGAGGACACAGGTATGAGGTCAGAGCTCTCAAGAATGGGATTAGTATCCTTGTAAAAGAACCCCCAGAGACTTCCCTTACCCCTCCATCAATGTGAAGAGAGAGCAAGAAGGCACTATGAATCAAGCAGTGACCCCTCAACAGAAACTAAATCTGTTAATGCTTTATTCTTGGACTTCCTAACTTCCCAAATGATGGAAAATAAATTTATGTTATTTATAAGCTATATAGCCTAAGATATTTTGTTAGAGCAGCCTGAATGAAATAATATTCATGCTTTCATCTAAAAAATTACATTTAGTTACATCCTTTTATTTTCAGAATAAGTTTTTTTGTTTTTGTAATACAGATAGGTTGATGATTTCTTCAAGTTCTGGTTTCTTTTTCAAATACTTTTATTGGTGCATTGTAATTATACACCACAGTATGATTCAAAGTGATACAAACACACATGCACACATCACTTGGTGCTTCCTTCCAAATTCCACCCTGCATCCCTTTCCTCTCCATCCATTTATTTTAGTGAGATTGGTAGTGATACTTTCAGATATGGATTTAGCATTATATTATGTGTTCCTTCCTTAATCCCCCTTTTCCCCTACTGTCCTCCCTCCTCCAAACCCTTTTCACTATTTTACTGGTCTCTCTTTTCATTTATCCAAAGTCCTTGTGTTTCCGATTTTCTCTCTAGCTTCCCCATATGAGAAAAACATATGACCCTTAACTTTCTGAGACTGGATGATATCACTTAGCATAGTATTCTCTAGTTCCTGCAAATGACATGATTTTGTTCTTCTTTATGATTAAAATTCCAAACCTCCCTCTGGCAGACTGTCAGGAACTTCTGGGGTGAGGCATAGTTCTGGTTTCTTTTTGCTAAATATTTCCTTCCAAAAATCATCTCTCTACTCTGCAATTTTACTATAAGCAGTCAGGAGGACTCAGGTCATTCCTTCAATATTTACTTTGAAATATCTATAGATTAATATCCAATATTTCATCATTCTTTAAAGAACAAAATTCAGCCAAGTTCTTTGCCACCTTATAACAATGTTTGCCTATTTTCCACTTTTCAATAACATGGTCTCCATTTCTAACAAACATCATCAGAATGTCCCTTAGCATTCATTTTTCTACCAACATTATTTTCACCGTAATATATGTATTCTATAATATTGTAGGATCTCTATAGCTCTGGTTTTCTTCCTGAGCACTCACCAGAATCAAATTTAACATCTATATTTCTATCAAGAGTTCCTTCAAGGAAATCAAGACTTTTAATAGTATATACCTCAAAACTCATCTAGCTTTTATCCATCACCCAGTTCTGAAGTCACTTCTACATTTTAGGTGTTTGCTACAGCAACAACCCACTCCCAGTTCCAAAATTTGTCTTAGCTAAGTTTACTGTAACAAAATATGACTAAGTGGCTAAAACAACTTTACTTTCTCACAGTTCTGGAGGCTGGAAGTCCCAGGTAAAGATCTTGTACAATGAATTTCTGGTGAGGGTTCTCTTTTTGGTATATTGATAACCACCTTCTTATGGCTATTGCTCATATGGCCTTTATTCAGTACCTGGGCACATAAACTCACTTGTATCACTTCTTATAAGGAAACCAATTTTATCAGATTAATGTCCCACCTTTATGACATCATTTAATTTTAATTACTTCCTTAGAGGTCACGTCTCCAAGTATAGCTGCACTGGATATTAGGAATGCAATAAATGAAATTTTCAGGGACAAAAAGATTTAGTCTATAATAGGTTAGTCAACAATTTGTAATGCAACAAAATGCCCACAATTCATTAGTGAATAAAGATTGAAAAATTATATTTCATCGACATTCAAAACTTTTGCATCTTGAAACCACTGTTAAGAGAGAGTGTGAAGACAAGCCACAGAATGGGAGAAGATATTTTAAAATCACATATCTAATTAGAATCTACATGGCAAATATAGAGAACTCCCCAAACTCAATAATTAATAACATAACCCAATAAAAATGAGCAATGATTTGAATATAGACTTCCTCAAAAGGACATACAGATGACAAATAATCACATGAACAGAAGCTCAATATTATTAGTTACTAGGGAAATACAAATCAAAACCACCATGAGATAGCACTACCTGTCTATTTGAATGGCTAAAATTAGAAAATACTGGCCATACCAATGGATGCCTGGTGAAAACATAAAATGTTACAAGTATTTTTGAAAAAAAGTTTGTCAGTGAAATCATCAAGAAGTCAAATAATAATTATTGGTGAGGATGTGGGGAAATCGGAACTCTTTTACACTGTTAGTGGGATTGCAAACTAGTTCAGACACTATGGAGATCAGTGTAGAGATTCCTTAGAAAACTGGAAATGGATCCACCATATGATCCATCTATACCACTCCTAGGTATCTTTCCAAAGAGATTGAAACCAGACAAGTACAGTAATATATGCAAACCTCTGTTCATAGCAGCACAATTTACAATAGCTAAATTATGGAACCAACCCAAGTGTCCGTCGACAGATGAATGGACCACAAAACTATGGAAAATACACACAATGGAATTCTACTCAGTAATAAGAAGATAAAATAATGTCATTTGCAAGAAAATGGAAGGACCTGGAGAACATTATGTTAAGTGAGATTACCCAATCAAAGAAAGTGAAGGGACATATGTTTTCTTTAATATACACAAGCTAAGGAGTAACTGGGATACCAGAGGGACTCCAGATTATGAAGGAGGAGAAACCTCAGTGGAACCAGGGAAAGAAGTAGTCTAAGGGAAGGGGCGGGGGAAGACTGAGGTTCATTATTGGAAAAACTAACATTGACTGTGTGTACGTATGTGAAAATCCCAATGTCAATCTCAGTACTCAGTATTTGGGGGGGTAGACAGGGAGGTGGGGGGGCAACAAGTGCGGTATGCATGTATGTCATTGTCAACATGATTTACATTATGATGTGAGATCATAATGTACCAGTAAAAGCACATTAAAAATAGTTTGTCAGTTTCATAAAAATTTAAGCATATACCTAACATGATGTAGCCATACCACTCTAAGACACTTATGTAAAACTCTTTAAAATGCAAATATATTGTGACAGAAATAAGGTTATTGGAGACAAGGGTGTAAGGAGGGACAATAGGCAGGAATTACAAAGGAATAAAAGGAAACTTTTATGTGTGAAAAATATATTTCACTATTTTTACAATGATGGTAACCCATAATCAATCTCCAAAAACTCAATAAAATTACCATGTAACATGATTTTGATGATGATTTTACCAATATGTATGTATATTAAAACCAGATAAATCAGAAAAACAGTAGAAAAGACACAAAGAACCAATGTACTAAATAAGAAACTGAGATGTGTTAGATAGTAATATCACTATATCACTTATTCCTTTGTATGTGAGTGATGTAAGTATACAAATTAAGTGACTGAGACTATTAGTGTAAAAAGACATATCTTGGCTGTAATATTATATATAAAATTAATTATAAATAAATGTACTCAGATAAGTTAAAAGAACAGGGATAGAAATGATACTAATTCTAAGAAAGCTCAAATAGCTATATTAATATCAGACAAAGCAGATTTCAGAACAAAAATATTATCAGGGGAAAAGAAGGGCATGACACAATGATAAAGAATTGAATTTTCCAAGACACAGCAATCCTAAACTTACATATACTTAACAAGAAAGGATCAGAACTTTTCTATCATGGATCATGCCTTTTATGTTTAATTAAAAAAACTTACCACCAAACTCACAGATATATAGATTTCCTCTTATGTTTTCTTATATTTATTTTATTGTTTCATAGCATTCCATATACATATACAGATAAGGATATAAAAATGTTGACCACACTTTGTCATTAGAGAATTGCATAAAAAATGAGGCCATAATGATCCTTATGGCAACAAATTAGAGTTGAAGACATCAATATAAAGTCACATACAGTCATGTTCAATTTAATATAGAAACAGTTTATATTAAGCAGATATAACAGTTTATATATAACAGTTTATATAAGCAGATATATATATTTGTACTGTCAGCAGAGAGGACCTACAACTGATAACTCACAAATAGCAATGAGTACCTGGGTTCTATCCCTAGTACCACAAAAAAGTGTAAGTGATCCATCTCAAGTTGACTGTTGTGCAGGGTCAGGGTCTAATTTCATTCTTCACATATGGATATCCAGTTCTCCCAGCATCATTGTTGAAAGGCTATCTTTGCTCCAGCATATGTTTTTGGTTCCTTTGTCAAAAATCATCTGGCTATAAGTACAAGGATTTGTTTCTATATTTTCTGTTCTATTCCACTGGTCTACCACTCCTTGGTATCTTTCCAAAAGAATTAAAGTCAGAATACTATAGTGATACATGCATATCCATGTTTTTTTTCTGTTTGTTTTGTGACACTGGGGATTGAACATGGGACATTCTACCTCTGAACTACACCTCCAGCACTTTTTTATTTTTATTTGGAAACAGGTCTCACTAGGTTGATGTGAGTCTCACTACTTGCTGAGGCTGTCCTTGGACCTGTGATCCTCCTGTCTCAGCCTCCTAAGTACTAGGATTATAGGCACCAGCTACCATGCCTGGCATATATCCATGTCTATGGCAGCACAATTCACAATAACCAAATTACAGAACCAACCTAGGTGTCCATCAACAGATTAATGGTTAGAGAAAATGTGGTATGTGCATACAATAGAGTTTTATTCAAACATAAAGAAGAATAAGATTATGTCATTTTTCAGGAAAATGCATGGAACTAGAGAGGATCATGCTAAGTGAGATCAGCCAGTTTCAGAGAGTTAAAGGTTGTATATTTTATCTCATCTGTAAATGCTAGAGAGAAAATGGGAGACAAAAGGTGCTTTAGATGAATGAGAAGAGAGACCAGTAAAATAGTGGAAGAGGATTGGGTGAGAGAGAGGAGAAGAGGATACAAAGAAGTGATGAAGGAAACAATTCAAATAATGCTATGTCCATATATGAAGATATTGCTAATAATTTCACTATTCTGTATGGGAAGGGAAGGGGTGGGTAGCGGATTAGGACCTCAAGGAAAACACACGAAGACGTGTTTGTTTATATGACTTTGAACCTCACTATGATGTATATCATGCTGCACCAATAAAAGTATAAAAAATAAATAACCAAAAATGTCTAAAAAAATAAAGAAAACAAATTACACAAATCAAAACTGTATTCAAAGCTCAAGCCACCTTCAAACATTCCAGGACAAGGAAGTTTTGGAAGTCAGATCCAAAAAATGGTCATGTAAAACAAAGCTCAGGAAATCAGTTTAATGCAATCCCATGTATTAATCTTCATTTGAGTTTCTTGTGCTTTTGGGGTCTTGTTGAGAAAGTTTTTACCTGTGCCTATGTGTTGAAGTGTTGGGCCTATGCCCTCTTCAAGTAGCCGCAAGGTCTCTGACCTAACTTCCATGTCTTTGACCCACCTTGAGTTGACTCTTGTGCAGGGTGAAAAAGTGGGGTTTATTTCCATTTTACTACATATGGTTAACCAGTTTTGCCAACACCATTTGGTAAAGAGGCTATCTTTTTCCCCAGTGTATACTTTTGGCTCCTTTGTCAAAAATCAGTTGACTGTAAGCCTGTGGGTCTGTTTCTGAGTCTTTTATTCTGCTCCATTGGTCTATGTGTCTGTTTTTGTGCCAATACCATGCTGTTTTTATTACTATGGCTTTGTAGTATAGTTTGAAGTCAGGTATTATGATACCTCCTGCATGGTTTTTATTGCTAAGAACTACTTTGGCTATCCTGGGCTTTTTGTTCTTCCAGATGAATTTAAGGACTGATTTTTCTATGTCTGTGAGGAGCGACTTTGGTAATTTCATGGGTATTGCATTGAATCTGTAGATCAGTTTGGGGAGGCTGGCCATTTTGATGATATTTATTCTGCCTATCCAAGAGCATGGTAGATCCTTCCATCTTCTAAGGTCTTCATCGATTTCTTTCCTCATCTTTTTATAGTTTTCCTTATAGAGGTCTTTTACCTCCTTGGTTAGGTTTATCCCTAATCATTTTATTTTTCGGGGTGCTATTGTGAGTGGAATTGCTTTCTGGATTTCTTTCTCAGTGGATTTCTGGTTGGCATACAGAAAAGCTTCTGATTTTTTAAGATTGATTTTGTATCCAGACACTTTGCTGAATTTGTTGATCAGTTCTATAAGTTTTTTGGTTGAGTTCTTTGGGTCTTCTAAATATAGTATCATGTCATCTGCAAAGAGGGATAGTTTTAGCACTTCTTTCCCTATTTTTACCCCTTTGATTTCCTTCTCTTGCCTTATTGCTCTGGATAGAGTCTCAAGTATTATGTTGAACAGAAGAGGTGATAATGGACATCCTTGTCTTGTTCCTGTTTTTAGTGGGAATTCTTGCAGTTTTTCTCCATTTAATATGATATTGACTGTAGGCCTATTGTATATTGCCTCTATGATTTTGAGGTATGTTCCTTCTATTCTGATTCTCTGCAGTGATTTTAGCATGAATGGGTGTTGGATCTTGTCAAATGCTTTTTCAGCATCAATTGAGATGATCATGTGATTTTTGTCTTTGAGTCTGTTTATGTGGTGAATTACATGGATTGTTTTCATATGTTGAACCAGCCTTGCATCCCTGGGATGAATCCGACTTGGTCATGGTGTATAATTTTCGTGATGTGGTTTTGAATGCGCATTGTTAGTATCTTGTTTAGCAGTTTTGCGTCTAAGTTCATCAATGATATAGGCCTATAGTTTTCTTTTCTTGAGCTGTCTTTATTTGGCTTTGGTATTATTGTGATGTTGGCTTCATAGAATGTATTTGGGAGGGTCCTGTTTCTTTCTATTTCACAGAATAGTTTGAGGATTATTGGGATTAGCTCTTTTATAAATGTTTTCTAAAATTCACTTGGAAAACCATCTGGCCCTGGGCTTTTGTTTGATTGTAAACTCTTTATTGCTGTTTCTATCTCTTTGATTGTTATTAGTCGGTTTAAGTTTTCTTTATCTTCTTGACTCAATTTAGGAAGGTTATATGTGCCTAGAAATTTATCAATTTCTTCTAGATTTTCTATTTTCTTGGAGTATAGTTTTTCAGAATGGTTTCTGACTATCCTCTGTATATCCCTTCTGTCGGTGGTAATATCACCTTTTTTCATCTCTTATTTTGGTAATTTGGGTTTTTTATTGTAATAATTCGTGCTTTGTATTTATACACTTTTGTTAGGTACAAATTGATAAAGACAAATGTGCACACATTTCTCATCTGACCCTATCCCCAATTCCCACCCTGCTCCCTCGCCCTCCCTCCCTCTCAAGGTCAGTTCAGTGAGTGATCTTGATATAATTGTGTAAGTACATCATGTATGCTCCCCCCCACCCCCCGTCCATTCCCTTCGGTTAACTCTACTTCTTTGCTTATGGAGGGTCTCTCCTTTTTCATCTGGGGACCCTCTTGTGCCCCATCTTCTCCCTAGCATCCGCATATTAGGGAGAACATATGCTTCTTTACTCTTTGTGATTGGCTAATCTCACTTAACATAATGTTTTCCAGTTCCATCCATTTCCCTGCAAATAACATGATTTTGTTCTTCTTCATGGCTGAGGAAAATTCCATAGTTTTAAAAATTCCCATAGTTTTGTAATCCATTCATCTGTCGATGGACATCTTGTCTGCTTCCATAGTTTGGCTATTGTGAATTGAGCCGCTATAAACATAGATACACATGCATCGGTCTGATAGTTGTGCCTCTTATAAGAGCTCCAGGAACCAGGAGGTGGAGGTTTTGTTCTGAGTCAGTGTCCTCAGGTCACAGAGCAGAGGGAACCCACAGTGACAGGACCCAGAATACCTACTGCCTCATGCTCTGCAGGCTGGCTGCACCCTGAGGAGCACTTCCTCTTCCTCCCACAAGTTTTTGGGCATACATAGGGCCACGAGGAGGACAGGAGACCATGTAGCTCTAGAGCACCACCCAAAGAGAAGACCTGTAGTGGGCCTTTGTGAGAACCACCAAGGATGCCATTCTCAGCTGAAGCTGCTCACATGCTCCCTCTCTCCCCCATGCTTGTGAGTCCCCATCCCCATCACTGAGATCCTGCTCATCTTCCTGTCTGCTGTCGCCAAGGAAAGCCCTCATACCTCATAGTCAGAACTGCCAGCACCACAAGTTTGGAGGCCCTAAGGCCCAAAGGAAAACATTAGGCCTGGTGGGTGCTCAGGTTCCTTCAGCTAAAGAGGAGCAGGTCGCATCTTTCTCTCCTTTCTACTGCTGGTCCTTTTCTACCTCCTGCTCTTCTTCCTGCCCTTCTCTGATCCTGGGCACAACAAAGGAGGTTTCTGCTGCTAGAATGCTGGGTCCTCCCTAGTGTCCTCAGAAAGCCTCTTCCTTCTAGTCTGCTATCAAGTCCATTTCATGGAGCCAATCACTAATGGACTCTAGTACACAAGAAGGGGAGGGTCCAAGCACCTCACAGTCCCTGTCAGATATTGAGTCCTTGGTTAGTGCTGCCACAGATGATAAGGTGACTGATTTGGTAAAGTTCTTTCTCCTCAAATACCAAATGAAGATGCCGACCACCAAGACAGAAATGCTTAATAGTGTTATCAGAAATTACCAGGGCCTCTTCTCTGTGATCTTCAGCAAAGCCTCTGAGTGCATGCAGCTGGTATTTGACATTGATGTTAAGGAAGTGGATCCCCCTGGCCACTCCTATGTTCTTGTCATTGCCCTGGCCTCACTTATGATGGGATGATAACCAGAGCATGCCTAAGACTGGCCCTTGATAAATATCCTTGATGTGATATTTCTACATGTTAACTGTACCCGTGAGGAGGTTGTCTGGGAAGTACTGAGTGTGATGGAGGTATATGCAGGGATGGAGCACTTCATCTATGGTGAACCTAGGAAGCTCATCACTAAAAATTTGGTGCAGGAACAGTACTTGGACTATTGGCAGGTGCCCAACAGTAATCCTGCTCATTATGTGTTCCTGTGGGGTCCATGCGCCCATGCTGAAACCAGAAAGATGAAAATCCTGGAGTTTTGGGCCATGGTCAATGACACCATTCCCACTGCCTTTCCTATTTGGTATGAAGAGACTTGAGAGATGAAGTAAGAGCCCAAGCCAGAGCTATAGCCAGGACCAGTGGGGGTGTCAAGGCCAGGGCATGTTCCAGGACCAGAGCATATTCCAGGGTCACATCCAGCAGCTTTTCCTGTCCCAAGTGAAGTCTGAGGCAGATTCTTTACTATGTATTTGAAGTGAACAGTCACAATTCTAAGTGGGAAGGGAGGATCTGGTTTGGGTGAAGTGAGTATATAACATGTTTGCATTCCTGTTACATACTAATGACTTGGGGAGGGTGGGTCATTTTTCAAATGTTTACTTCAAATTCTAAATTTTTTGACTGTATTGCACACAAACATGCTGCTATTTATACAATTATATGTGGGAGCTACAGAGATATTTGGAAATAAGGACCACCAGGGAAATGACTGAGGGTGACTAGGGAAGGGAGGGAGGAAACAAAGTTATAAAGAATGCAAAGTAGAATAATGCCATGAACTTATACAAAATTGCCAAGTCCAGTCTCAAAGACATGTGGGATGAAGGTGAGGAATGGGGGACCCAGTGGGGAGAGCAACAAGAGTTGTTTGCATGTATTTTTCTAACACTATATGCCCCGATATGATGTAAAATTACAGTGCACCCAATTAGAAATAATTTTAAAAGAATTTAGCTGTTTGTAAAACAAATCAGAAAATCTTCCATCATATTTTGTAATCTGGAACAATAAGACATTGTGGGGAAAGATCCCCAGAGAGAAGGCGGTAGCCCCGCCCGACGGAAAGGGAAAAAAATGCATCAAAGATGGCGCAGAGGGGAAGTGGCGAGGGTGGAGGCTTAAGACTGTTTACCAGAGACCAGGATTGGACAAGGAATGTCTCCCCAGCGTGATCAAGACATTGATAGGTCCCTGGTAGTGTGATCAGCGGGTAAGGAGACATGACCAAGATGACCTTTACGCTCATTGGCCCTGCAAGGAGATACTCCTCTCGCTCTCTCTATGTAACACTTTGCCCCTCATGTAATAAATGGATGAGTCCTCCAATGCTCATTCCACCGTGTGTTCATTTCGGTGCGACTTTCCTTTTCTGTGGGGAACCCCCTTTTCAGGGTAGATGCTCCAGGGAGATCGGGGTAGGGGCCCCCTTTGTCGGGAGGACCCCACAGCACATGGCATTAGAATAGAAGTTTTCCTTGGAAATGTGAAAAAATCAGCAGTAAAATAGATAGAGTCAAGAAATAGAGAAAAAAGTAAAATGGTTAATTTTTTACCTTCCCTTGTTCCACTTAGTAGCTGTTCTGAAAAATCAGAAACTGTATACGTGTATATGCTTGGCTCATTAAGAAATGTTGAAGAAATTTAGTCTTAGTAAGACTTCTTGCTCCCTGTTTAATTTCTTTGCCAAACTTTCATTGAACCTCTGTTCTTTGGAAGTCCTTGTGTTAATATTGGAGATATTAAGATACTAGGTTATACCAGACCCACACTTACTTCTAGAAAGGTAGAGTCCAGGAGCAACAAACATACTAAGGTGATGGTGAAATGTGCTCTAAAAGAACTAAAGAACATGCTCCAGAGTACAGCAGTTGAGTGTCAATGACCTGAGCCAAGGCAGCTTTGGGCTTAGGGAAACTGCAATGACATTGGAGGGAGGTGATTTCAATAAAGCTGCATGGTAGCCAGGGATGGACCCTCACATGTTGTGACTGAAGGCTGAGAGAGGAAGACTGCTCTGATTAGTTTTCTGGTAAATCAGACAGGAATCTCTGTTGGGACCAGGTATGGGAACTGTCCTGAGTTCTTGTCCTAGTACAATTGAACACAGCACAAGACCTAGGTGAATTATACCCATCATCTGCAAGAATTTCCAGTGAAATATACTATTTCTTGAGAAGTGCCACAAAGCCTCTAGAATGACATTTGTTTCTTGGCCTGGAAGAACCAGAGTAGACACTATTTGAACATTTTTTTTTCGGTACTGGGGATTGAACTCAGGGGTGTTCTACCTCTGAGCTACACCCCCAGCCCTATTTTTTATTCTTTATTTTGAAACCGAGTCTCACTAAGTTGCGGAGTGCCTCACTAGGTAGCTGAGGCTGGCTGCAAACCCGGATCCTCCAGTCTCAGCCTCCCGAATGCTGGGATTACAAGCGTGCGCTACCATGCCCGGCTCCTATTTGAACATTTTAATCAGGTTGCCTTTAATGTAATTTGGACAACTGTAAGCAAGGGGTGAAATGAATGAACATAGTGGTTTGGATGGAAACAGCTGGGAAGGAGAGAAGGAGCTGGTCTTGAGTCAAATTCTAGGAATTCTTTTTTTTTTAAATTTTTTATTGTAGTAATTCGTGCAATATAGCATACATCTTTGTTAAGTACTAGTTGTTAACAACATATTTGCACACAATTCTCATTTGACCCCTTCCCCAATTCCCATCCCATTCCCTCCCTCTCCCCCCCCCTCAGGTTCACTTCAGTGAGTGACCTTGATATGATCTTGTAAGTACATCATGTGCTTTAGGGTGTCCCTCTGCCCCCTGCGTCCACTACAATTACATCAACTTCTTTGCTTATCGAGGATCTCTACTTTTCATCTGGAGACCCTCCTATGCCCCATCTTCTCCCTAGCATCCACATATTAGGGAGAACATATGCTTCTTAACTCTTTGTGACTGACTAATCTCACTTAACATAATGTTTTCCAGTTGCATCCATTTCCCTGCAGAGAACATGATTTTGTTCTTCTTTATGGCTGAGGAAAATTCCATTGTGTACATAGCCCATAGTTTTGTAATCCATTCATCTGTGGTTGGACATGTTGGCTGCTTCCATAGTTTGGCTATTGTGAATTGAGCTGCTATAAACATAGATACACATGCATCGGTCTGATAATTTGGTTTCCATTCTGTTGGGTATATACCCAGTAGTGGTATTGCTGGGTCATATGGTAGGTTCACTCCCATTCGTCTGAGGATCCTCCATACTGTTTTCCACAGTGGTTGCACAAGTTTGCAATC
>PVLC010008324.1:18870-59010 GCA_004027655.1 Graphiurus murinus | reverse complement strand
GCTTGTAATCCCAGCATTCGGGAGGCTGAGACCGGAGGATCCGGGTTCGCAGCCAGCCTCAGCTACCTAGTGAGGCACTCCGCAACTTAGTGAGACCCTGTTTCAAAATAAAGAATAAAAAATAGGGCTGGGGGAGTAGCTCGGAGGTAGAATGCCCCTGAGTTCAATCCCCAGTACCGCAAAAAAAAAAAAAAAAAAAGAAAACTAAAAAGAGGGGCTGGGGTGTACCTCGGAGGTAGACTGTCCCTTGGTTCAATCCCTAGTACCATACACGCACATACACATAAACAAAATTTATGCTTTTCTATGCTGTTTAATTCATCTGGAAGGGCGTTTCGGGTATTATTTATGAAACGAAATCCAAATTAATTTTATTTCCAAATTATTTAAGTACTGGATGAAAATTATTCTTATCTTCATACTTGGTTTGTAGTCATCTTTTATTTTCCATTAAATTGTTAGGTGATGTAGTATCTATTTTGGACCCATTGTTTTCTTTTTTTCCCTCAAATCCTTGTGCAAGTCCCAAGACATTGTAATTGTAGTTCTGTAATGTATTTTCCTAACTTCATTGCTCATTTCTCGACTCCTTGTCCTCCCTCAAAAATCGTACTAGCTTCAATTGCATCAACCTACAGATTACAATTGTAACGTGTGTGTGTGTGTGTGTGTGTGTGTGTGTGTGTGTGTGTTACTAGGGATTGAACCTAGGGGCATTCTACCTCTCAGCTGCATCCTCAGCCCTATTTTATTTTGAAACAGGGTCTCACTAAGTTGCAGAGGCTTTGGTCTCAGCCTCCCAAGTCTTGGGATTACAGGCCTGCACCACCATGCCTAGCCTAAACATGTGGATTTACTGTGTTAGGACTTCACATTTTGATACTGACAGTCATTTACATGACTCTTCTAATTCCTCTTACAGTTTTGTAGTTTTCCTTATGTGGGTCATACACATTTCTTTTTTTTTTTTTTTTTTTTTTTTTTTTTTTTTTTTGGGTTTTTTTTTTTTTTTTTTTTTTTTTTTTTTTTTTTTTTTTTGCGGTACTGGGGATTGAACTCAGGGGCAATCTACCTCTGAGCTACACCCCCAGTCCTATTTTTTATTCTTTATTTTGAAACCGAGTCTCACTAAGTTGCGGAGTGCCTCACTAGGTAGCTGAGGCTGGCCGCGAACTCGAATCCTCTGGTCTCAGCCTCCCAAATGCTGGAATTACAAGCATGCACCACCATGCCCGGCTCACATTTCTTATTAAAGCCACTCCTAGGAATTTTCTATATGTTGACATTATAAATATTATTATTTTCCATGGCATTTTCCAATACATTACCGTTACATAGAAAAAGCTTGCATGTGTAAATACACTTTCCAAAATATATAGAAATCAATCTGTAAGTAATAGAAATACATAGCATTAATTTTTTTTTGCCTTACAACTGACCACTTTCTAATTATATTTTGAAGTATAAATATACGAAAGTATTTTCATGAGGTTCTAGAAGCTCTGTTTGCCTTTCCAGGTGGCTCAGAATAAACAAATAGGTTCTAGAATTAAAGTAAATTTGTGGAGGGAGGGATACAGAGGAAAGGCACACTAAGGAGTTGGGCATGTGTTAGGACTCATAGGATCTTGTCTCCACCGACCAAGTACAGAGTTCGGAGAGACATGAAAACAGATGTCTTGGGTTCACTGTGTTTCCCTTTGAGACATTATCTCTCACACATTTAAAACTTGCCTGCAAGTTGACTGCTTAGCGACATCACTAGCCCACACATCAAAGTCCTCCTAGACAATTGGCACTTCCTTAAAACAAGTATAATAACATGTTTCTCTCCTGGGCCTGGCTAATGAGAGATGGAGTCAGAGGTAGCCGCTCTTTCCTGACATACAAGACAAACCTGGCAGGTTAGACTGGTTAATGTGAAGCGACATAAAAGGACATCCCAGCTCGGGGGCTCACCTGGGCAGGAGTTAAGAAAGCCGAAATGTTTGAACTTATTAATTTAAAAAGAAAAGAAAGGAACAGAAAGAAATCAAGTTCACTAGCTTGGATCTCTGTTGTCTCTTTGTCCAAGGATTGTAATCAGTAATCGGATGTATGAGGGAGCTCCTGGGTTCAGGGGTGTAAATATACCACCGTGTGTTGGATATTGGGGCCAACTTTTCCTTTAATGCCATTATATTAGCTTCAATTTTTAATGATCTGATCATTTTCTCTCTCTCTCTCTCTCTCTCTCTCTCTCTCTTTCCTTTCCTTTCTTTCATTTTTGGTGGTACTGGGAATAGAACCTAGGGGCATTCTACCTCGGAGCTACACCCCCAGCCCTATTTTATTCTTTTATTTGGAAACAGAATCTCACTACACTGCGCATGGCCTCACTAAATAGCTGAGGCTGGCTGCGAACCTGCAATCCTCCTGTCTCAGCCTCCCAAGTACTAGGATTACAAGTGTGTGCCACCATGCCTGGCTGAAGCGATCATTTTCTACAAGGACAGTAAAACTGAAAATGTCTTCATGGTTTTGAAGTTGATGTTTTCCAAAGATGTTCTGTAGCGTGAAAGGAAAGCAGGTGTCCGCACTCACCAGAAGGAGCAAAGAGGAACAAATAAAAAATCCAAGAACCAGTTGACAGCCCCCGGGGCCCCCTTATTCATCCCAAATGCTTTGTCTGTGTTACAAAGCAAAGACATCAGTGGCTGCCTGGGTCTCTGGGTCTCTTTATGTTGAGTTGCTTACGCTTTTGTGTTCCAGGTCTTTGTGAAGCTGTTTTCTTAGAGGGGAAAATAGAGTATTAGTGTTGAGGTGGCAAGGGCTGGGTTAGGAGACAGACTAGTATCTCTTTATCTTGCTCCCAACATGTTCGCGTGGCCACAAACAATGTGTGGGCTTTTAAATAGTCTTAAGTAAGCGTGTTAACAGTCAAAGAAAAACATCTGCGGTAAGTTTTTATTTTTATTGGGAGGAGGGAGTGAGGCCTCAACTGTCTGTCTCTGGGGGGGGGGGGAGGAAAGTTTGATTTTTTTTTTTTTTTTTGTGGTACTGGGGATTGAACTCAGGGGCACTCTACCTCTGAGCTACACCCCCAGCCCTATTTTTTATTCTTTATTTTGAAACAGGGTCTCACTAAGTTACAGAGTGCCTCACTAGGTAGCTGAGGCTGCCCGAGAACCCAGATCCTCCGGTCTCAGCCTCCCAAATGCTGGGATTACAAGCGTGCGCCACCACGCCCGGCTAAGTTTGATGTTTTCCCCACTGCCCTGAGTTATCTCAAAAACACCTAGCACTTCCTGACTAGCTAACTCTCCTTCTGAGATCAGCATCGTATCTTTTGAACCTACAATTAACCACCATCCGCTGAAAACGCAGCCGGTCAGAGTCAGATTCTTTTATAGCTTAAGAAAAAAAAATTTTTTTTTTTTTTTTTGCTTAAATGTTCTTATACTTCTTTTCCTCCCATTGACAGTATCAGTTTTTAGTGTAAAAGCTACCGAGTTAGATAATGGAGAAATCCTTTATAATTACCATGAACTAGTCATCCACTCACCCGCCTGTATTTATTGAGTACCTGTGACGTCCCCTTGTGAGAGGAACAGTCATTTTAACGAATGGAGATTGAAATGGAAAATCACCACGTGGAGGTGTGGGGTTAGCACAGAGCTGGCAGCTGGCGAGAGAGCTGCAGAGTCCCGTGTCGTCGGTGGTGGCGGATGCTCCAGAGCAAAGCAGGGTGGTGCTAGAGGGGTGGCGTGATTTGAGAGTCCTCAGGGAAGGGGTCTTGGGGGGTGACAGGAGATGCCTGTCAGACCCGAGCAAAGACAGGAAGGAGGTGTGCTAAGGAGATACTTTGAAGATACTCCAGGCCCCTCTCGGGAATGGTTCGACTTTGGTTTCTTTCTTGAATGACCTGGGGGAGAAGGAGCAACTTCTGCTTCTGAATTCTAAAACTGTCACCAAATAGTGCTCATTCTTCTTTTCAAATTCAACGCCTTTCATCCAGGTGTTCTGGCACGCACCTATAATCCCGGTGCTTGGGAAACTGAGACCGAAGGATCGCAGGTTCAAGGCCAGCCTCCGCGATTGAGGGAGACCCTGTTTCCAAATAAAAAATAAAAAAGGACTGGGGGTAGAGCTCAGAGGTAGAATGCCCCTGGGTGTGATCCCCAGCACCCAAAATAAATAAATTTAAAAAAATCATAATTTGGGGCAATGGATTGGATCTAGAATCGGAATGTGAGATGGGTGTTATTTTGCATGTGATTATTAGGGAGACCTCTCAGGAGAAGGAAGTTAAGGGGCAAGGTGGTCAAGGGATGGGGTCTCAATTGGAGTCCCGTTTTAGCCCGAGCCCCTGGGGAGCCCTGGTCCATGCAGTGCACTTTGGAGCTGTCCTTCCTCGGGGTGAGGGGCTGGTCTCTTGACAGCCACTGATTATGGGCTGCCTGGTGCAGGCAGGGTTGGTGAAGTGGCCGCAGGTGGCAGAAGGTCATTCTTGGGAGAGTTGGGCACCGATGGTCTTCCAGCAGCCCACAGTCACAGGAGCTGGTGGCCGGGGACATCCATCTGGATCTGACCGGGCCCAGCAGCATCTACAACAATGTGTTGGACCTGCGGGATGTTCACCAACAAGTAGCTTTAGGTAAATTTGGGGACAAAGAAAGAGATAAAAAATCCTGAGCGCATCGTGGCTTTGATCACACGGCACCTTCTGATGATTATGGACTCGACTGATGGGCTGTTTTCATTAACACTGCTGTGGATTTCTCAGGCACTGTCTTGTAACACCTGTTTGTGGCCAGCCTACCCCATGCCTGGCGCTAGGTCTGTGCATTTGGAATCCTGCCAACCAAGACCCACTGATTTGGTAGATTCTACCCTCGCTAATTATATATATTTTTGTAAATGCGAAGAGACAGGATTGCTAGAAATCCTGAACAAGCTTAACAAGGACTCCTGGAGAAGCTGAGCGTGGCTGCCAAAATTCACCCCCAGTAAGGCCTTGAAGGAAGCAGGTTGTGTTAAAACATTTGTATAGCTGGGTGCAGTGGCACACGCCTGTATTCCTAGTATTTGGGAGGCTGAGACAGGAGGATCGCAGGTTTAAGGCCAATACATGATAACTCAGTGAGACCTTGTTTCAAAATAAAAAAATAAAAAGGGCTGGGGGTGGATGTAGCTAAGAGGTAGAATGCCCAGTACCACACACACACACACACACACACACACACACACACACACACACACACCACTACCACCACCACCACCACCACCAACAACAACAACAACTATAACAGCAACAATAAAACCCATGTGTACACGATGCTCTCAGAAGGCTTGCATGCAGTCGAGTTTGTCCTGTTTGAAGGAACCGTGTCAGTTTCTGCCCAGTGAGGTTGACTTCTCAGCAGAGGAGCGGACTTGCCTTGCTGTCAGTCTGACTTACCCATGGTGTTCTGCGTGCTTAGCACGTGTAGAGACACTCTACCTGTGGCCTCACCAGTCCTCACATCTAAGAGACCAGGCTGGCGGTGGCCGTGCAGGCTTGAACAGCAGTGGGGACCACAGGTGCTCTGCCAGCAGAGATGTGGGCCAGGCCCCATGGCTCGGGGGCCCAGAGAGGGTACGGGGACTGCTGCCGGCGCTTGGAGGCACCCGATGGATGCCCGGGGCCATCAGGGGCATTGGCACTGTGCCTTTCCTGCTTTAGAAGAAAACCAAGCCCAGGCTGAATCCCCAGATGGAAGGGAAGTTTGCATCTTAATCTACTTTATACTAACATCATTCTTTTTTGGGGTTTGGAATCTTAATGTGCTTTGGGGAGTTGCTTTTTTAGATGATCCGGTCTGCTGGGACATCAGGGGAAAACTCACCTGTTTATTGCCAGTTGTAGGAAGAGCGCGTGACTCTGTTTTGCCCAGCTGGGGTGCTGGCTGGCTTCACAACTAGGGCAGAGCTAAGCGGAAGCTGTTTCCCCTAGGCGGTGATGCCCGCGGAGGAGTCTGAGTCCTACTTCATTTCCTCCGGGTGACTCTGTGGGCTTCACTTTATTCCACGGTTACCATGTGACACCCCCGAACTTGTCAAAGTCACTATTTAAAAAAAAAAATTCAGGATTTGTGGAAGAATTGTTTTAGTTCTTACTAGCAGGCCCTGTGGTTTTTGGGTAATTGCTTTCCTTTTGGGGTCTACGGTTGTGTCTATTAGTTGGGGGTGCTGGGGTGCTGGGCTACTGGAAGACACAGAGACTCAGACCCTGAGGGTCTTTGTATCTGACACACATGTCTTCTTTCTTAGATTGGATTTGTGACATTGCTTTTGTTTACAAAGGGTTTGTATTTCAACAGAAGCCACTCGTGAGAATTTTTGCGGGCAACCAAATTAGGTCATGTAAACAACCATGTCCTGGATATTTCTAGAAAGTTCTTCCTCAGTGGAGTGTGCCAAAATCTCAGATAAACAGCACAACAGCACAGTGGAACTATTTAGTTTAGTTTTGTTTTGTTTTTTTCTTTTGTGGTACTGAGGATTGAACCCAGAAGCATTCTACCTCTGAGCTACACCCCCAGCCCTATTTTATTTATTTTTTTTACTTTGAAACAGGGTCTCACTAATTTGTGGAGGGCCTTGCTAAATTGCTGAGGTTGGTTGCGAACCTGTGATCCGCTTGTCTCAGCCTCCCAAGTCCTGGTATTACAGTCATGTACCACCATGCCAGACTAGGTTATTTATTTCTTCTTGAGCCAACTCTGGTGATAGGTGTCTTTCACGTATTTTGTTTGTGTTATTTATAGCATAAAATTATTCATAATTTTTCCTTATTATTATAAACAGCCCTAATGTTTTCCAAATGTATCATTTTTCCTGGATATGATATGTGATATCATATGAATATGAAATACTTCATATGAAATATGAAAGTGATATGTCTTTTGGGAAACGTTCTTCTTAAAACTACTTTACTTGCTCATTGTTTAATTATATGTTATCCAAGGAGGTGTCTTATCAAGAAGTTGAAATCACTGGACGTGGTAGCACACGCCTGTAATCCCAGTACTTGGGAGGCAGAGATTAGAAGGATCACAGGTTGAAGGGCAGTCTTAGCAACATAGCCAGACCCTCAGCAACTTAGCAAGACCCTGCTGCGAAATAAAGAATAAAATTGGGCTGGGGGGTCTAGCTCAGAGGTAGAATACCCCTGAGTTCAATCCCTAGTATAAAAAACAACTCCCAAACAAAAATCATTCAAAAATCACTTAATAAAGAATCTGCAAACAACAACAAATGCTGGTGAAGGTGTGGAGAAGTGGGAACCCTAATACATTGTTGGTGGGATTGCAAACTAGTGCAACCACTTTGGAAAACAGTATGGAAGATCCTCAGACGAATGGAAATGAACTTACCATATGATCTAGCAATACCACTTCTGGGTATCTACCCAAAATAATGGAAACCAAACTACCAGACCGACACATGTGTATCTATGTTTACAGCTGCACAATTCACAATTGCCAAACTATGGAAGCAGCCAAGATGTCCATTGACAGATGAATGGATTACAAAACTATAGGATATGTACACAATGGAATTTTACTCAGCCATAAAGAAGAACAAAATCATGTCATTTGCAGGGAAATGGATGGAACTGGAAAACATTATGTTAAGTGAGATTAGTCAGTCACAAAGAGTAAAAAAGCATATGTTCTCTCTAATATGCGGATGCTAGGTAGAAGATGGGGCATAACAGGGACTCCAGATGAAAAAGGAGAGACCCTCAATAAGCAAAGAAATTGACTTCACTGAAGAGGATGGACGGGGGCAGGGCATCCTAATGCACATGATGTACTTTCACAAATATATCAAGGTCAATCACTAAACTGAACCTGAGAAGGAAGGAGGGCGAGGGAGTGGGGTGGGAATTGGGGAAGGGTTAAATGAGAAATGTGTGCATGTATGCCTTTACCAGCTTGTACCTAACAGACAGGTATGATTACAATGCACCAATTAATATAAAAAATAAAAAATAAAAACAATCAAACAAACAAACAAACAAAAAACCCAAGAATCTGCAAGCTGTTTGCCTCCTCTGACCTGTAATCTACCTGCTCTTAGATACACATCTGATAATGAAAGGGAGAGTGTTCAAACGGAGGCTCTGACAGCGGGTTCAGATACTCCAGTGTCTTTACACCCACTTGAAATCCATCCACACTGAAGCGTGAAGATGCAGACAGGAGATGTGCTCAGTCTCTCTTGAGAGAAAGAAGACACGGGAGCTGGCTTTGGGAATGACTTCTGCAGCCCCGCCTGGGGATGGGATGTGGTGCGGCTCTACGGAGCCGGGCGCGCTTCAGAGAGGTGTAAGACACACGCCAGCGGACACGTGTGGCTGCCGAGGGCCCTCGAGGTGCAGTTACCAGGCAGGACAAGCAAACCTCGGAGTCTTGCAGGCAGCCAGGTAGCTGGAGGGGAAGTGGTCCCAGGGAGGGGTGAGCTTCAGAGCACTCTTCCAAAGGAACGCTGCATGGGGGAAAAAGCCAAGGGCAGCCCGGACCTGGGTCACTGCGATTGTCCTCGCTACAATAGACTATTGGGATTAGGGACTTCCGGGAAGATGGCGAAGGAGTGAGACACGTCTCAAGAGGCGCTGTGAGCTCGATTCAAATCAGCCGTGGAACCAACTTTTTGAAAGAAGAAGAAAGCAACAAAAGGGTGAAAAATGCTGCGAAAACCAGAATACAGCTGAGCAGAACCCGGAAGGCCGACCAGGGAGAGCAAAGAAGCCCATCTCCCCGGCCGCGGTGCCACACCGCTGAGTGGAAGCCGCCATTGAGCCGGCCCCCGGCGTGGGGTCTACTAACAAAGAAATATACAACAACCCTCTGCACCCCCTCTGCACCCCTACAGACCATTGGGATTAAATATTCAGGTCACAGGAAATGCCAGTGGGCCCGGGCTCGTGCCCTCTGGGAATGTCACTGAGAGGGAGGTGAAATCTGGAAATCTGGGTGAGCTGGGGGTGCCTGGAGGAACAGTAAACCTGGGCAGGGGTGAGGGGGAAAGTCGAGCTGTCCCCAGGGAGAGCTGCCCTAACAACCCGGCCTCAGATGTCTCCCAGGAGGACAGCCAGTGTGCGGGACAGGGTGGGTGGCATGGACGAGGTGCTCAGACATTGGTATGAGGGGTCCTGTTGGAAAAGGAGAGGGGGCCAGTGCCAGCGGAACTTACGAGGGAGAAGAGGAGCGTGCAGGTGCGTGTGAAGAGAGGACAGGGAGTCAGGGGACAGGTCCACTGCAGCAAAATCAGGTGGAGGTAAAGTTATCGTGACCGCTGACATGTCCAGCGCCTCCCCAGAGCTGAGAGCAAAGGAGGTCACGCTGGTATCAATGCCTGCCTTGCAGAATCCCAGGGGGCCCTCCTGCTCACACGGGCTCTCTGCCAGTGTCCTCAGAGTCCCCGGAGCTGGATGTCACCTGGGCTCCGGTGCACTCTGCTCAGGTTCTTCTTCCAGTTGTTTTATCACTTGGTCCCCTCTGCTGGTCACCCTCCTGCCGTGGCTGTCTTTCCAAGCCCTGGTAGCCTTCTTTCCCTGGGGAAGTTAGGGCTGCTCCTCCTCCCACCTGCTGTGGCTGTCACCTGGGCCCCGGGCTTTCCAAACATAGCTCCTTGCACACCACCGTTCTCCCGGTGCAGCGCACCAGAGGTGCCGAGCCAGCCATCCTGGGCCGGGAAGCACGCGGGCAGGCACTGAGTTGCTGCTTCTTTTCTCCTTGCCTCCCATGTGGGTTCTTTCCTCCCGAGACCCACAGTTCCCCATGCACAAACATCTCCTTCTTCCCTTCTCACCTACCCCATTGCCTGCCCATGTGGCAATGGGTGCAAATAGATCCTGGAGAAATACACCCACCACTGGGCCAAAGCTGACCCTGGATCCCATTTTGGATTTCACTGGGTCGCGCCGCCATATTTATGGGGCTAATCAAATCCATACGTACTAGTCCAAGGGCTTTGTGATCTCCTCTTGTGGGCTGCGTGTTTTGGTTCTGCTAACCTCTTTGGCAAAGCAAGAGCTAGTCTCTAGAGTTGTGCATCTTGAAGGAATGGGCATACCACCTGGGGGTCTTGTTAAAATGCAGAATCTGGTTCTATTAAGTTCTGCATTTTTACGAAGCTCCCAGGTGGCCCAGATGCTACTGGCCCACTTCGGGTATCGGAGGGGATGAAAACATGCTTTTTTTTTTTCTTTTTTTCTGGTACTGGGGATTGAACCCAGGGGCATTCTACCTCTGAGCTACAACCCCAGCCCTATTTTTTATTCTTTATTTTGAAACAGGGTCTCCACTAAGTTGCGGAGGGCTTTACTG
Organism: Graphiurus murinus; assembly: GCA_004027655.1. Taxonomy (NCBI): domain Eukaryota; kingdom Metazoa; phylum Chordata; class Mammalia; order Rodentia; family Gliridae; genus Graphiurus; species Graphiurus murinus. The sequence goes on along the minus strand of PVLC010008324.1, from coordinate 48,652 downwards.
AGCTGAGGCTGGCCGAGAACCTCCAGTCTCAGTCTCCCGAGTACTGGGATTAGAAGCGTGCACCATGACGCCCTGCTGAAAACATGCTAATCTCAACTATGCCACTTTGCCACAGGATTCTTTTGAGCTGAAGGTAGTTGAGAGACAGCAGATGCAGAAAAAGCTCCTCATCTGCCTTTTTTTTTTTTTTTTGCCTAAAAGCAGGACAGAAATTTCTCTTTGTGAACTAGTCCCTCTGGCTTCTCTCGTACCAGGAAGGTAAGACTCTTAATTGCCAGACAGGATTCTAGGCTCTTATTAGCCTAGAGATGGCACCAAGAGGACTCTGCCTGACAAGCCTTACCAAAATAACCCTCATCTTTCATTTGTTTTCTCTTTTACCTTTTATTTTGTTCCTTAGAGGCTCAGACCCTCTGCCTTTGTCCATCACTTCTCTGCAAATGTGTCACCCTTTGTTAAAACCTACATATTTCTCACCCTTTGTCTATAGACCTCTGATGATGACTACCTTTCTGGGCTTTGGGGTCCATTTCTGTGCGGTCTTGGTATGCACATAGAACAACCCTTTTTCTCTGATCAGTTTATCTTTCATCTGTTCATTTGGCAGGACCCCAGTCATTGAGCCTAAGAGAACAGAGGAAAAGGTGTTTTCCTTTCCAACAGTAGTCAAGGTCTAGATTGTTCCCTCTGCCATTTCTTTTCTTTTTTTTTTTTTTTTGCGGTACTGGGGATTGAACTCAGGGGCATTCTACCTCCGAGCTACACCCCCAGCCCTATTTTTTATTCTTTATTTTGAAACCGAGTCTCACTAAGTTTTGGAGTGCCTCACTAGGTAGCTGAGGCTGGCCGCGAACCCGGATCCTCCGGTCTCAGCCTCCCGAATGCTGGGATTACAAGCGTGTGCCACCACGCCCGGCCTTCTGCCATTTCTGTTTCAGAAGAAAACCTCCTGGGAAGGGACACGGCTGGACTTCCTGGTTCACTGTGTTGGTGGTTCCATGTTTTTATTTTCTGGTGGTACTGGGGATTGAACCCAGGAGCGTTCTACCCTGAGTGATACCCCCAACTCTTTTTAGTCTTTTATTTTGAAACGGGGTCTTGCTAAGTTGCTGAGGGCCTCCATACATTGCGGAGGCTGGCTGAAAACCTGTGGATCTTCCTGTCTCAGCCTCCCAAGTACTGGGATTATAGGCGTATGCCACCACACCCAGCTCAGTTCCACGTTTTGATACCATATCATACATTATCTACTCACTTTATGAAAACTACCCCTTAGAGATGGCCAGCACTGCTGGAAAGGTACTTTGGAAGCTCTCAGTATGTCTTTGTTACACACAGTGTGGTCCAGGGAGCAGCAACATCTGCGTCACCTGGGACCTTGTTAGAACTGGAAGACATTATGTTAAAGTGAGATTAGTCAGTCACAAAAAGTAAAAAATCGTATGCTGTCCCTAATTTGCAGAAGCTAGGGAGAAAGGTGGGACATAAGAGGGACTCCAGATGAAGAAGGAGAAACCTTAGATAAGCAAAAAAGGTGACTTAACTGAAGGTGATGGGGGGAGGGCACCCTAATGCACATGATGGACTTTCACAAACATATCAATCACTAAACTGAACCTGAGAAGGAGGGAGGGCGAGGGAATGGGGCCAGAATTAGGAAAGGGTTAAATGGGAGATGTGTGCATGTATGTCTCTACCAGCTTGTACCTAACAAAGATGTATGATTACAATGCACCAATTATTTAGAAAGAAAGAAAGAAAGAAAGAAAGAAAGAAAGAAAGAAAGAAAGAAAGAAAGAAATGTAGACTCTCAGGCCCCATCCAGAGGGATTCTCAGGACCGACACTGAGTTTTGCATGCACGTTAACATTCCAGAAGTCCTGTGCTATAGACTGCAGTAAGCGGGAAATTGGGGCTGCTGGTTTAACTGTTCAAAGGAGACGGTTGATGACAGAAGGGAAACGTTCCCACCTTGGTTCTCGGTCTTCTTTGTCTGTAGGGTGTAACCTCACCTCTGGGAAGAGAACAATGAGGAGAAGGGATCTTCCTGGCTTGCACGCAACATGAGGGTTTTCAGCTATTAGTAGAATCAGCAGAGGAGGAACTGGGAAAGGGTGACAAGATGGGTAGAAAATGTGGGGCCCACTGAGTGTGAGTAGGAAAGAGAGAAAGAAAAAAAGAACGAACGAACCCAGGGAGGGAAGATGAGAATTATCAAGGGGGTCAGGGTTGAGGCCTAAAATCGAGGCAAGGAACTGTGGATGGTGGTGCACGCCTGTAATCCCAGTACTTGGGAGGCTGAGACAGGAGGATCCCAGGTTCGAGGACAGCCTCAGTAACTTAGTGAGACCCTGTTTCAAAATCAAAAGGGTTTTGGTTGTAGCTCAGAGGTAGGATCCTCCTGAGTTCAATCCCCAGTAACCGCCCCCTCCCTCCCCCAAAAAAGTGAGGGAAAGACTAGTTATTTAAAAATTCTCTTGTAAACAACTGAGACAGTTTGTGGAAGTCATGGTGCGTCTCAGGCTGCTGGGGTGATCAGTTCTGTCTTTAGATAGCCAGGAAATAGTATCAGGCATCGGTTAGGTGGATAGAATAAGGTCTGCAAATGTTACTGACTCTGAGACTCTTCAGGCTTCAGGGGTTCCATGTCAGGGCGCTGAGCTGGGGGGCACTTAGGGAGGTTAGCATGGACAGGTCAGCAGACAGAAGCCGGCTCAGAGCAGAGCACGCCCCAGATAAGAGCAAGAGAGTCTCCTTAATTACTGTTTTTGATGTCTCAGCCGACTCATGCTGGTAATAAAGAAGACAGAGAGTGATGACATTAATTAGGGACTGGAGTGTCATCCATGGTGACAGTGGCCAATAAATAGCACGGCAGTTTCATTTTATTACCTTTTCCTTATTAATCTCTCCAGCCTTGATCAATACAGATGTTGGCCAGGCTTCCGAGTCACGACACAGTACGGTGCTTGACGCTTAGTGAGAGGCTGTGTTCCAGTTTTTCATTCATTTGGAAAATTCTCCTTGGGATGTTTGTGTGAGCAAATGTCAGTTCACAGTGGTTTTTCCTGCCTTATAAGCCAAATAAATTTGTTCCCAGGACAAATGACACAAGGATTATCTGGTGAAAGCACTAAGAAACAAGAAGTTGGTAAAAGGGAAAGTATTTTAAGGGGTGCTTCTGGAATGGATGTTTTCTCGCAGACAATAGGAAGGCAAGTAGGGAGTTTATTGTAAAGAGAATGGGGGGCACCGGGCGTGGTGGCGCATGCTTGTAATCCCAGTACTTGGGAGGCTGAGATCGGAGGATCCAGGTTCACGGCCAGCCTCAGCTACTTAGTGAGGCCCTCTGCAACTTAGTGAGACCATGTTTCAAAATAAAGAATAAAAAATAGGACTGGGGTGTAGCTCGGAGGTAGAATCCCTCTGGGTTTAATCCCCAGTACTGCAAATAATAATAATAATAATAATAATAATAATAATAATAATAGGGAAGGGAAATAGCGGGGATCCTGGAATCCGAAGCTGCCTTCTGGACACTACTTGGTATTAACCCGATCCAAGTGACATCAATTGCAAACTGCTTTCTCCCAGAGTCCATGTGATCTGCCAGAAGAGCGGTGCAGGCCACCCTAGAGGGCTTGGTCAGCCTTGATGTCCAGTGATGCCTTTGGGTCATTTCCCGAGAGTTGCCCGGACTGAGCGCCCTCAATCTCACACCACCTTCTCTCAAAGCCAAGTCCACCTTCGAGACAGAAGAAAGGCTGAGATAGGAGGATCATAGGTTCTTGGCCAGCTTCACCTACTTAGTGAGGCCCTCCAAAACTTAGACCCTATTTCAAAATAAAAAATAAAAGAGCGCTGGGAGTATAGCTCAGATGTAGAATGCCCCTGGGTTCAATCCCCAGTATGGAAAAAAAAAAATACAGCACCGATCGTTGTGGAATCCAGTTAAGCGAACTCATCTGAGTTACAGCAGCAGATAGGAGACGAGGTTTCTGGAGCTAAACTCATTTGCGATACTGTATCATGGCGCACCATGCTGGTTCAGTTACTGAGTTCAGAGGCTCCCCAGGTGTGAGGCATCCTAGGACCACTGAGCCAGAAGTTGGCCTGTCTCTCCAGAAGCCTGCGGTGCTTAGTTTGCTGGAATGTTTCCCTTATCGTCCCTACTGGTTTTCTATTTCGATCGCTACATGGATGACAGATTCATCCTTCGGAGTCCCATTTAGCATCGTCTTCTTTTTGGCCTTGAGATGTACATGGATTTGGTGAAAACAACAACAACAACAAAAAAGTCCCCAAGATTGCAAGACCTATGTGGAGTGGGGAAAAAACTCAGCATAGTTGGGGTACCCATCTAAGCCAAGCAGAGTGCTGAGCACTGCCAGTATGAGTGACATATTAATGCGGTTTGGCAGGTGGGGAAACTGAGGTTAGAAGGATTATATAATGTTCCTAGGGGCACACATACAAGTCTGGCAGGGCCAAGATATTTTTTCTTTTTTCTTTTTTTTTGTGGTACAGGGGATTGACCCCAGTGGCATTTTACCTCTGAGCTATACCTCCAGCCCTATTTTATTTTATTTTTATATATATATTTTTTTCCGGTACTGGGGATTGAACTCAGGGGCATTCTACCTCCGAGCTATACCCCCAGTCCTATTTTTAATTATTCTTTATTTTGAAACAGGGTCTCACTAAGTTGCAGAGTGCCTCACTAGGTAGCTGAGGCTAGCCTTGAACCTGGATCCTCCTGTGTCAGCCTCCCAAATGCTGGGATTACAAGTGTGCACCACCACGCCCAGCTTTATTTTTATATTTTGAAACAGGATCTCACTGAGTTGCGGAGGGCCTTACCAAGTTGCACTAAGTTGCAGAGGGCCTTACCAAGTTGCTGAGGCTGGCTGTGAAACTGCAATCCTTCTGTCTCAGCCTCCCAAGTAGTGGGATTTTAGGTGTGCGCCACCACACCCAGTTGAGGGCCAGTATTTAATGAGATCTTCTGACCCCAGGTTCGGTGTTCTATGCACAACGCTAAAATGAAAATTTCTCAAACTCTGAAAAATGTATGGCTCTTCCTTACTGTATTAGTTGCTCTTCACAAATGCTCCCCTGGCAGATTTCTTTATGAGAAATGGGTGCCTGTGACCATGTTTTCTTTTTTTTTCATTTCATTTATTTAATCTGCTTAGGAGACCTGCTATTTGATGACTACCGTTGCTGAAAGTAGGAACACAAAGATTTGCAGCAAGAGCCAGGAGACTGAGACTAGATATTCCTGTTGGAGGTCAGGGCTGGGAACTTGCTCCCCAGATCCTGCGTGCTTGCTCTCTGTCGTAGGGTGAAGCAGGGGAGCTCACATAATCCTTGGGAGCCCTTGCAGTCTAGTTAAGAGGGAAAATATTTATATCTACCAAGATGAAGTAGCAATTAGCTGAGATGCGCAGCCGGGGCGACCAGATGTTCCGCGCCCATGTGCTGGGCTCGGGTCTTCCGCATCTGTGCTAAATCTGGGTTTAATGGATGAGCAGGATTCCGAAGAGGGAGCCAGTGCTGCCAACTTGTGAGATCAGATCAGGTGTGGCGGCCGATGCCGACCTCAGACTTTCAGGACAGTGAGACTTGGTCGGCTTGTGGAGCGAGAATGAACTTGGAGTTGGGATGGGATGGGGGGCCCTGGGTTACGGAGGCCCTTACATATCAAGCTGAGGAGTTTGGATTTGGCCACTGAGGATGGTAATAAGGAGCTACTGTAGTTTTTTGAGCAGAAGAGTGGCTTAACAAAAGTAAAGCTTGTTCTTTTGAACGCATGGGGTGAACTTGGTGCTGGAGAGAAACCCTATGAACTTTGTCCTGGGGGCAGAGGAAGCAAAAACAGCAGCATTGTCACATGGAGACCAGTTTACATGGCTATAGGGAATTAACAGAATGATGAGTTGTTGCCAGCACAGGTTTTTTCCTGTGGCTTCCATCCTGGGAAGCTATTGGCTTGGTGGCGGAGGACTGAGGATTGCCACGTTTAGTGTTTGCTGTCTAAACCCTTCCGAAGCTTTGTAAACTATTTACTGCTAATGTAGCAACAGACCATGATGTATTATCCCAAATTTTTGGAGGTCAAGCCGTATGACATTTCTGGCTTGGAGGTCAAAGTTGACATAAGGACTGGCAATTTCATGACTCTGTTTCACTGATCTTGTAAGTTATTATTGGAGATTCTGAATGGACACTGGCTGGCCTTTGGCTTTCCAGGATGTCTGTTGGGGGAGGTACCAGAACAGTGCTGCTCTGAGTCTCCTGAAAGTACTCGGTGTACAGTTATCCTGGAAGACGAGAAAGTTCCTGGAGCCCAAGCTTGGTGCCCCAGGGGTGTGCTACGCTCTCCCCCTCCCTGCATACAGAACAGACATTCACGGTCTCTTTGCTTTATTCTCTTACTTATAAAGGAGAAAACTTTGCTCCTGACTGAGAACTTTAAAAAAGAGAGGAGGGAGCCGGGCATGGTGGCGCACGCTTGTCATACCAGTACTTGGGAGGCTGAGACCGGAGGATCCGGGTTCGTGGCCAGCCTTAGCTACTTAGTGAGGCCCTCTGCAACTTAGTGAGACCCTGTTTCAAAATATAGAACAGAAAATAGGGCTGGGGGTGTATCTTGGAGGTAGAATGCCCCTGGGTTCAATCCCCAGTACCACCAAAAAAAAAAAAAAAAAAAAAAGAGGAGGGTATGTGAAAGAGGATAAAAATGGGTGCACTCCAAAGCTGCACTTTCCTCAGGAGCTTGATGCATTCAGAACTGGAAACACCATTTCTGTTGAGAAGAGGGGGGTGAGTTCTCATCTGGCCTGGGCAGCAGACGGAGCATGCCTGATGCTGCTGCGGTGGAGGCCGAGCCGTTCTGTCTTGACGTGATTTTTGACTGCACCCGGGGATGGGGATCGCTCTTTGGAGCACTGTCTTGGTTCAGGGATGGGCAAGTTTTGAGGTCACATCTGCTGAAACTGCCTCAGACATCCTGGGAGCACATCTCTTCTTCCAGCCTCAACAGTGGGTACCACGGGGCCACATTGCCCGCCAGCACACCTGGACTCTACAGTGCCGATATTTGGGGTTCTTGAGGCCACCGGTCTCATCATGGCTTGCATCTTTGTCGCTGTTAAATATGTGAGGCCCACCGGTGTCTGTCCTGTTCCCTGAGTACTGCTTTATGCCTCCTCCAGACCTCCCTCCAGGGTCTCCCTGAGACTCCTACAGAGTCACCGAAGGTTTCTTTGTCCTCCTCGTTCTCCCCTGAGGATCCCTCTCCTCTTTCTTCCCTGCAACAGAGACAGCTTCTTTTCCGGGGACTGTAGATTTTGGAAGCGGGGCTCGGAATCGAGCTTCCCGGTCTGCTTCAGAGCTATGATTTCCTTCCCTTGTATAATTCACTCCATTGGGTGAGACTTAGGTCATCTGGCGACCTGATGTCCCTTGCCTGGCACTGTCACCTGGTGGCTGCTGCTGGCCATCTCTCCATGCTACAGTCTTCTGCTCCACCTTGAGTTTTACTCAGTGGACACGTGAACACCCTCTCCAGCCCCGCACCGTGGTTCCTCCGCCATTCCACTAGGGGGCGCTCCACCTGATCTGGTGTTACAGGCCTGACTCCACTCCTGGCCTTGGAGCACCCTTGGTGGCGCATGCTCCTGACACTTCCCTTTTATCTGCCTCTGGGTGCCTCCAAGTGTCCCTGGTGGCTCTGCCCTCTTCTGACCTCATCTAATGGTTGATCCCTGGGGACTCTATCTGCATCTCTGCTTGGAAAAGCCCTAGTCTGAAATACTGGCTAAGATACCTTTCTTTGTCCCTAGATCTGTGTCTTTTCAAATAAAATAATTAGGGCCTCGTGTGCTTAGTTTGACAACTATGTAGCCAGGACCCTGTTCTTTATAAAGCACCAGAAGCAAAAGGATGGAGAAATGCCAACCCTCTGAATACTCGCATTTGTTTTTTGTTTTTTTTTTTGGGTGCCGGAGGTTGAACTCAGAGGCATTCTACCTCCAAGAAACACCCCAGCCCTATTTTATTTTATTTTTTTATTTGGAAACAGGGTCTTGCTAGGTGGCTGAGAGCCTCAGTAAGTTGTTAAGGCTGGCCTTGAATCTGCGATCCTCCTGTTTCTGCCTCCCAAGTACTGGGATTACTAGCATGCACCACCACGCCAGGCCTGCAGGCCAGCATTTGATGGTCACCTACCTTGGCACTCTTCCTCCCTTCCCCAATGCAGGAAAGGCAGGCTAGCATCTTTCTCCCTACACCAGCTCTGTCTCAGGCGAAAATGGAGGCAGAGCCACTCGAGAAATGGCAAGAAGAAAAGGGCTTACAGACGTCCATAAACCCTATAGCTGTAAATGTGGTTGTTAAGCTCCTAAGTTGGTGGCATGTGGGAAGACCAAAACCAGCCACCACCTTGTCATCTGATGTGACACCTGTGTCTAGATGGAAATCATCTCTGAACAGATTGTATGTTATAATTAAAAAGCAGAATGCATTCTGTGTGGATATACTGGGCCAGACTGCCCATCTTGGCACGACTGGAGTTTCTGCCACAGTTGATTCAAATACACTTACAAATAATTACTTTTAACTTCTTTTAAAGGAAGTACAAGTGGCAGATTCCTACACACAGGGTCTGACATATGGATCCTGTGGAGTAACACGAATAATTCGCAGCCAACCCTCAGGGTTTAACTGAGTTACACATTCTGTTGTTTTCTGGTTTCCTTTTCTGACCTGGGTAGAAACTGGGAAAATTGAACCCAATTTGCCTCAACTGCTTAATTCTGGCTGGGTACAGTTGTTCAGGAAACACACACACACACACACACACACACACACACACACACACACACACAGCTGTCATAGTAGAACAATAATCTTTAGCAACATTCAGTGACGCCTAAAGCACTCTTTAGATCCCTCTCGACTGATATTCTGTTGTCCTTCTCTTGCAGGACCTCGAGGCCTCTGTGACCATTCTCTAAAATATTTAAGCTCGAAAATCACAGAGCGGAAGCTGCAGGGCAGCTGGCTGCCTGCTGGCCGAGGGAATCTGGAGAAACCCTTCCTGGGGCCTCGGGGCTCCGTGGTGCCCATGTTCAGCCCCCAGAACAGCCTTCCGGCGGCGGTGCACGCGGACAACAGCCCGCTGAAGCCCAGGGTGGTGACGGTGGTGAAGCTAGACGGGCCGCCCCTGCGGAAGGTCACCCTGCTCCTCAACCGCAGGTCCGTGCAGACCTTCGAGCAGCTCCTCGCCGACATCTCCGAGGCCTTGGGTTTCCCAAGGTGGAAGAACGACCGGGTGAGGAAGCTGTTTAACCTTAAGGGCAGAGAAATCAGGAGCGTCTCTGATTTCTTCCGGGAAGGGGATGCTTTTATAGCCATGGGCAAAGAACCGTTGACCTTGAAGAGCATTCAGGTGGCTATAGAGGAACTGTACCCCAACAAAAACCGGGCGCTGACGTTGAGCCAGCACAGCTGGGTCCCTTCTCCAAGGCTGAGGAGCAGATTCTACAGCAAGGCTCTGAAAGGGAGTCACCACTGTGGGGAGGCCGGGAGCGGCAGCGGAGAGGCGGCCCGCAGGAAGGCAGCCATCAGGCCCCAGGGGAAGTCCGCCAAGGAGCCGGCGCTGGAGGAGGACAAGGCACAGAAGAAATGGGCGAAGGGGAAACGGGAGCCCGACGCGGGTGGCAACAGGCCCTTGGCCGGGGAAACCAGTCTGGAGGAGAGTCAGGTGAGCGGAGAGAAGCACCTAGGGGTGGAGATAGAAAAGACCTCGGGGGAAATCATCAGATGCGAGAAGTGCAAGCGGGAGAGGGAGGCCCAGCAGAGCTTGCAGAGGGACCGGCTCTCCCTGGGGACCAGCGAGCTGGACATGGGCAAGTGCCCGCGCTACGACGCCACGGAGAAGATGGTGAGGACCAAGAGCTGCCGGCGGTCCCCCGAGGCCAACCCCGCAGGTGGGGAGGACAGGCGGAAGGGGGACGGTCACAAGAGCGGCCCCAGGAACCCCACCCAGGAGCCACGGAGGCCCGGCAAGGGCGCGGATAAGAAAGTGGACAGAGACCCCGAGGGTCAGGAAAGCCACCCTCCCGGGGCGGCCAGAGCCAAGAAGGAGGGCGAAGAGGCCGCGCTGGCCACCGAGGAGGCGCAGAGGGACGGGAGGAAAGACACCAGGACCAAGCCCGGTGGAAGCTGGCTCCTGAGAGAGCCCCAGGCGGACTCCGAGAAGCGCCCCCGTCCCCGAGGAGAAGAGAAGGAGGCCGAGAAGAAGCCTGGGGTTGTGTCTGGAGGGCGAAAGTTGGCACTCAGAGATGACTCGCCGGCCAGGGTGGAGAAGGAGCCCAAGACCAGGCCCGAGGAGAGCAAGGCCGAGCGACCCAGCGGCCGGAAGCAGCGGCCCGCCGGCATCATCGCGGCGGACGTGCAGAAGCACTACGAGACCGGCCGGGTCCTGGGCGACGGTAACTTCGCCATCGTGAAGGAGTGCCGGCACCGGGACACCAGGCAGGCCTACGCCATGAAGATCATCGACAAGTCCAAGCTCAAGGGCAAGGAGGACATCGTGGACAGCGAGATCCTGATCATCCAGAGCCTCGTTCACCCCAACATCGTCCAGCTGCACGAAGTCTACGAGACGGAGGCGGAAATCTACCTGATCATGGAGTACGTGCAGGGAGGGGACCTCTTCGACGCTATCATAGAAAGCGTGAAGTTCCCGGAGCCCGACGCGGCCCTGATGATCACGGACTTATGTAAGGCCCTGGTTCACATGCACGACAAAAACATCGTTCACCGGGACCTCAAGCCCGAAAACCTCCTGGTAAGCCCCATTTCTGTTGCTGCGGGAGAAGGTGTTCTTAAAATATAAGATAGTCTGGCATGATGACACAGGTCGTCCCAGTACTTGGGAGGCTGAGACAGGAGGATCGCAGGTCCGTGGCCAGCCTCAGCAACTGGGTGAGACCCTCCGCAACTTGGTGAGACCCTGTTTCAAAATAAAACATAAAATAGGGCTGGGGTTGAGGATCCGAGGTAGATCACCCCTGGGTTCAATCCCCAGTACCACACAAACAAAAAAAAAATAGGATAAAATAAATATGAGTGACTTTATACTGTTACCTTTGCACACAAAGACATTACTTCTATATTATTATTATTATTTGTCTGATACTTGGAATTGAATCCAAGGGCATTCTATCTCTGAGCTACACTTCCAGCCCTTTTTATTTTATTTTTTGTTTTGAAACAGCTTTCTGGGAGTCTTGCTAAATTGCTGAGACTGGTCTTGAATCTGTGATCCTCCTTTCTCAGCCTCCCAAGTGCTTGGATTACAGGTGTGTACCACCATGCTCAACTACAAATTTCTTATTTTGAAACAGGGTCTTGCTAAGTTGCTGAGGTCTTAGCCTCAAACCTGTGATCCTCTTGTCTCAGCCTCCCAAGGTCTGTGATTACAGGCATGCAGCGCCATGCCTGCCTCTACCTTTACCTTACTTTGACGTACTTGTTCTGATGTTCAGACTTTGGCAATAATTCCTAAGTTGCTGAGAAAAAATCGATTTTGATTCAATTATTGAAAAATGAACTTTCCAGTTTAAAGAAAGTGGGAAATGTTTCCTCATCCCTGGGAGAAACATACCTTGGCCGTGGTGGAAACCTTCGAGATGGAATTGCTTGAACATTTGCACATCCTCTGGCCTGGGTAGGAGTGGCTTTGTGCCTAGCATGCGACCTCCTGCTGACTGAGACCCTCCCTGGGAGCCTGTGAAGGAGAATGACTTGGCCAAGGAATTCAAAAGGGGCAGTGCTGCAAGAGTCTCTGTGAGGAACGGATAAGGGGTTGGTGTGCAGATACCCTGGGCTTGAATCCTGTCTTTCTAGTTTGTTTGTCTTGGAACAACCAGGATAAGCTCTTCACCTCTCGTTTTTAGGAGGAAAATGGCCACGGGAGCTACCGTAGGAGGTGGAGTATAGATTAAGTTCAGATTAAGCAACGAGAAGCAGCTTTTGAGAGCAAGGAGCCAGCTGTGTTTGCAGCTGGGCTGTGACATTCTCCTGTCGAACATACACAGAACACTTACATCTGATGATAGGGCCATTCTGTGGCCATGATGTATGAAGCAAAGTAAATCTCCTTTATAGTAATGTCTGAGTGCAGAGAATAACAAGCATGTCGTTTAAAGTATACATGGCCACTCTTGGAGCCCGCTGTGACTCCTCCTTCCCACCTCTGAATGGGGATCAGTAAGATCCTCAACCCTAGAAGTACTCTCCGCTTCCTGACGCTACCCAATCCCTACTTTCTTGAACTCCCCCTCAAATCATGTGACCCAGCCCAAGTCTTAGAATAAGTTCTTTGAACACCCTCTTGCTTAGATGCCAGACTCCAAGGGTGCATGTCGCCCTCCTCCCTGCCCTGCCCCGCTGCCTGAGTTGAGAAGCCCAACATGTCTGGCTATAAGCGCATCTCTGGCTGTCTTCCTCAGGACAGCATCCGTACACACTTGTCATCGGGCTTCTGTATTCCTCTCTCTTCTTTATAGCTCTGACCACCACCTGACACCATCTTCATCTTTGTCTCCTCCACCTCCTCCTCCTCTTCCTCCCCCCTCCTCCTTTTCCTCTTCCTCCTCCTCCTCCTCCTCCACCTCCACTTCTTCTTTCTCCTCCTCCTTCTCCTTCTCCTCTTCTTCTTCCTCCTCCTCCTCCTCCTCTTTCTCCTTCTCTCCCTCTCCCTCTCCTTTCCTCTTTGTTTTTGGTGGTACTGGGAATTAAACCAAAGAGGCATTCTATCCCTGAGCTACACCCCCAGTCCATTTTTGTTTTATTATTATCATCATCATCATTATTATTGTTATTATTTTAATTTTGAAACAGGATCTTACTAAGTTGCCAAGGCTGGCCTCAAACCTTCAATCCTCCTCTCCCAGCCCCCCAAGTGCTGGAATTACAGGCATGCACCACCATCCCTGGCTTGGACACTTTCTTTACTTAGTTTTCTGTCTTCCTTGCTGGAAAGAAAGTTCCACGACAGCAGGGACTTTGTTTTATTTGGAGTATACACTGAAACCTAGAGTAGTTTTGTCACATGGTAGACATTTAATAAATATGAGATGAATGAATGAACCAAGACGGTAGCTTGCAGCCCGGGAAACAGCCAACATGCCGCCATTATTATTACACCTACCATCATCATCATCATCATCATTGTTATTTTTATTTAAAATTTTTTTCTCTTTTCCTTTCCTTTTTTTTTTATTGGTGCATTGTAATCATACATCTTTGTTAAGTACAAGCTGGTAAAGGCATACATGCACACATTTCTCATTTAACCCTTCCCCAATTCCCACCCCACTCCCTCGCCCTCCTTCCTTCTCCATCATTATTATTACATTAAAAACAACTCTGGAGCCAGGCATGGTGGTGCATGCTTGTAATCCCAGCATTTGGGAGGCTGAGACCAGAGGATCCGGGTTCATGGCCAGCCTTAGCTACCTAGTGAGGCATTCCACAACTTAGTGAGACCCTGTTTCAAAATAAAGAATAAAAAATAGGGCTGGGGGTATAGCTCGGAGGTAGAATGCCCCTGAGTTCAATCCCCAGCACGGCAAAACAAACAAACTAACAAACTAACAACAAAAAACCAAAAACCTCTGATACCAAGGTGACCATCATGAGTAAGCATTCAAGTTAAGATTGCTACAGACAAAGCAATAGTGAGTGGAGACCGATCTCCAGGAGCCCTGGCTTTTGGGAGGAGGTGGGCAGGAGTTTCGCCCATTTCCTGTAATTTCCATGGTTGTAGACCCAGCCTGCAGACATCGTCACCATACAGGCACCTGTCTTCAACTGCTCCCAAGAGCGGAGTGAAATGGGGAGTGAGTCAAGCTAATTATCTGGCGAAATGAGGTCTACATTGGCCACGAAGTCGAGCAACCTTGCTTTTGTCCAATTTCATAGAATTGCAGAAGCAATTTGGCTAGTTGCTTGAGTGGTCTGAATGACCCCCTCTAATAGCACTGTCTTTGCAAATTTAATTTTTTTTGATTAGCTAGATGTTCTTGCCCTTCCTTTGCTCACTTTTTATTTCTGTCTTTGGGGTCTGATCTCAGATGTTTTCAAACACTGTTTATTGCGGACATTTGGAGTTTGCCACAGGGAAGTGTCTTTTTAATGATTCTCTGCTGTCGCCACTGGATTGTGTAAGCAGGAGAGATTCTGATTAGAGGCCTGAGTTGGTCCCATGAGCTGAACATTTAGGACGAGTGCTTACTGAAGCATTGTAACAGTTACCCACGTTCCCACATATGTGGAATGAGATCATGTGCCCTATAGGACTGTTTTCTTTGGGGGACAGTTAGCTTAGCTTGCGTTTTCTAATGAGACCCTAGAACTAGTCTGTTGCTTGGCCCATCTTTTGGGCAGTCGAGGCTGTCTCTGAGTGAAGGGATGGACTTGCTAGTGGGTTTAGTCAGCACCTGGAGGAGTTTGCTGTGGGAAGTAGAGACGCTGCAAGGAATAGGTTTAGTATGGACGAGCTGATTGCCTCAGAAGTCATTGATCAATTGTTCACGGACTTAAATATCAGTGCATAAGCGCTTTTGGGGTGAGGAAGTATCTAAGGGACGTGTGTGTGTGTGTGTGTGTGAGAGAGAGAGAGAGAGAGAGAGAGAGAGAGAGAGAGAGAGGCAAATAATTGCGGATAGTTATAATTTTTCATTCTAAATACATGAGTGGTTTATTGGTATTGATCCTAATTGATATCTACATCTTTTTTTCTTTTCTGATTTTGAACAAAATCCACTCCCCCCCCACCTAAATAAACTTCTCTGTGTGTGTGGTGGTGGGATGGCTTTTTCATAAACTGCAGACAGCTACATATCTGAGCCATTTTGTATAGAACGGGTTAATGTATTTGCTCTCCCGTGGGTAATTTGTCACCTTGCATTTGTCGAAATGGGCAGGTCTGTCACATTTATACAACATGTTTGTCCTTTTTCTGGGTGAGTAAAGTTCAACACGTTGGGGTTAGGAGTCTGAATGTTATCTAATGTCAGCCCTTCCTGATTTTTCAGACGGAGGTGAAGATAATGTTGGATTTGACAATCGGCTCCTTGTCTGGGTTTAGAAAGATGTCACCTCTAGACTTGCTGACATGATAATTACACTGCAAATTTGTTTGGTTGTCTAAGGTTTGATATTAATAATTGCCACGGTGATTACACTCCACCAATTAATATACTTCAGTTGCCTTAATTTGTATTGTTAAACGAATACATTCTCCCTGACATCTTTGTTAAACTTAGGAAAATGATCATATTAGAACTAACTTTTGATTACACAGCTGATTGTAACTGTTGCTGCTTTTAAAGACTCTCTGAATGTGCTAAGAGCTCTTAATGAATACAGCCAACTTATCATACTGTTTTAATCAACAGAAATATTTATGTCTGATAATTAGGCCCCGGAGTAGAATTTCAGGCTGATATTACCAAGTTCCTCTGTTTCTACCGATCACATTTCCTGATCCTGTGCTAGCACTCTTCTTCCCTTAGGAATGTTTAGACTCCTGAGATCTTGCAAAAGAAGTTTTAATTATGAGAATTTCCAGCTTGCAGAAATATCCATGTTAATTGCTACTTCTGCCAGTGCGCACTCCCCAGAAGGGGTGAGAATATGCTGTTGGCCGAGCGCTGGGGTAGGAGGGAAGGAAGCCAACAGGGGCAAGAGTGAGGGGGGTCAGATCAGCACACACAGGATGGGACGCAGACAGGCCCAGGTTATTTATAACCGATGGCCGAGATGTTAATATCCAGCAAAGAAAGCTGGGTGAAGGATGGAGGGAAAGAGAACAAAAGGATGTCAGGCATGAGCAGAGTCATCTGAGAAAACCCCTTCCAGATCGAGGGGAAGGGAAGGGTAGGCTTTGGAATGTGATGCCCGGGCGGGCTGTTCTCCTTAGCTAACCGCCGAGTGTGGAATTTCCCCGATTCCTAGTCCAGGTGCCAGAACTCTGGGGTGCTGGGGAGGAAGACCATCAGAAACGGGGAGGTGGGGTTGCACGGACCGGTCACCACTTGGCTGAGGATAAAGGTGGCCTCTTGCTGGCTTTAGGAAGAACAGACTTGTCTGGATGTGTAACGACTGAATCTGGATGTGACAGGTTGTTGACGGGTGTCCCCAAGGGTGCAAGGAAAATTTAGAAGGAGGCACTCCTTGCCCATTCTCCCTGTCGTTGATCTGAGTTCCCCAAGTTCTTTTTCTGCTTCTACTTTGATATGCAAGAAGAACGGAGTGATTGCTGCTGTTAGTTAATGGCCGTATGATACATATATAGTTCTCCCTCATCAGGAAGCCTTCTCCCAGCTCCAATTTCAATCTCCTTTCCCTTCGGCTTCTAAGATAGAGGTATCTGTGTCTTCTCATTAGTGGTCCAAGTATTCATGGGTGTATTTATATCCTCATCACATTAATTAATTAATTTTTTTTGCGGTACTGGGGATCGAATCCAGGGGCGTTGTACCTCCGAGCTACACCCTCAGCCCTATTTTTTAATTTTTATTTTGAAACAGGGTCTCGCTAGGTTGATGAGAGTCTCACTGTTTGCTGAGGCTGTCCTCAAACCTGCGATCCTCCTTTTTTCAACCTCCCAAGTACTGGGATTACGAGTGTGCACCACCATGCTCAGCCACATTAATTAAAAAAAATCATAGTTGAGTGTGGTGGTGCATGCCTGTAGTCCCAGTACTTGGGAGGCTGAGATAGGAGGATCACAGGTTCGAGGACAGCCTCAGCAACCAGCAACATAGAGACTCTCAGCAACCTAGCAAGACACCGTTTCAAAAACAAAACAAAACAAAAAAATAGGGCTGGGGGTATAGCTTGGAGGTACAATGCTTTTGGGTTCAATCCTTAGTAACACACACACACACACACACACACACACACACACACAAACTATGAAGCATATCTTGTTAGTTTATGCTTGATAAAAATCAAGAAAAGATGAATTTCAGCAATAACATGAAGTCACTAAAGAAAAAGTGAATGGGCCTTTAGTTCAGGTTTTTTATTTTATTTTATTTTTTTTAAACTTTTTTTTTTTTTTTTTGCGGTACTGGGGATTGAACTCAGAGGCATTCTACCTCCGAGCTACACCCCCAGCCCTATTTTTTATTCTTTATTTTGAAACCGGGTCTCACTAAGTTGCGGAGTGCCTCACTTAGGTAGCTGAGGCTGGCCGCGAACCCGGATCCTCCTGTCTCAGCCTCCCAAATGCTGGGATTACAAGCGTGCGCCATCACGCCCGGCTAGTTCAGGTTTTTTAGTTGAGATAAATAATAGCAATCTTTTATTATCCCTTTAATATCACTGCCTGACATGACCTATTTATTTGAATATTGTTCAGAAATAGAAAAGAGGCTTTATAAAAACAAGAACTTTGTTTCTTTTACTGCTTTATTCTTAATATTTAGGGCAATGCCTGGCACATGCTAGGCATCAAATTCATATTTGTTGAATGAATGCAAGATGTTAATTCAGTAGAAAAAAGCTGATGTGATATGAGGCCCTTGAGTCACGTCATAGGCATGTCATGGAAGGGGCCCAAGGGGAGACCTTAACCCCGCTGATATGTTCAGTCATTTTTTGATCCCGGTCTCTTTGACTGTTGCAGTGTAAATTAATTTTAGGCAACTGACATTTTGGTGCGACTTGGAGGAAAAGATCAGAAGAACCATTAAGGATCCAATAAGAAGTCAGCAAAGATAAATAAGCTTTACCCATGTCTTATTTAAACAAAAATCTTTTATTGGTGCATTGTAATTGTACACGATAGTGAGATTTGTACGATACATCGTATATGCACAGAACATTATTTGGTTCCATTTACTGGCCTATACCTCCCCTAGTGTCTTGTTTTTTTTTAAGATACCTTTTGCTGTCTGGGGCGTACTCTGCTGCCATCTTCTGTTTAGAGATGAAAAATTGCCAGAGCGCATTTAAATCGACGTATTATTGAAGGACAAGAGTGGAGGCGTATTGTTCAGATAAACAAAGGTTCCGCTTGGGGCTTTAAATCTTCTTTAAAGATACGGTTACCTGGATGGATATGTAAATGGGACAGATCACCTGGGTTCAAAGCAGGACATTTTGGCTTGGCTGGAGAGGGGGAGACAGGTGCAGACAGATAACTGTCATCGCAATACTGTGTAAAGCCATCTCCAACTCCTTTGCAGTTGGAACACAATCCCCACAGGAACGTGACCTGGCATGATGAGTTTAGATCAACTGGAAGGTAGAGACAGGCAGGTGTGGGGCCAGGGTAAGCAAAGATGCCTGCGAGGAGGCTCTGGGCAGGACTCCCCAAGCCCAGGACGGCCCAGGAAGGCTTTCTGAGGTAGGTGCACTGAAGTGAGCCATTTAACGAGCTCTTTGGCCGCGCTGATGGCCATTCAATGCCTGGTCTGCTGAGATCCCAGAGGTCCACCACGCTGATCAAGTCGCACTGCTGTGTGTGGCGTTCGGTTCTGGGTGTTTTGGGTCCAAAGAGGCATTGATGACAGCAGGGTCACCCGATCTTTCCAGTGTACACAAATCACCCTGGGATCCTGTAGGGAGGCCGATTCTGTTTCAGTGGATCTGAGGAGTAAGAGGGACGACGGATCAGGAAGCCAGGGCCTGCAAGGATTAGCTGGGGGTCCTGGGGTGCTGACTAAGAGGAGGCAGAAGGGAAGCTGGGGGTCATGGTACTTGGTTCCCACCTTCAGAAGGGACGTGTCCTTATTCCGTGTCACCCAGAGGGCAGATTTGGGGAGCAGAGGTGGGGGTGGGCTCCTGAATCAACATGGGGCGATTCTCCTCACAGGTTAAACTGGCCATCCATGGGATGAGCGGTTGCTAAAGTTGCGGGGGATTCTTCCCTTTTTTCTACCTTTCGAAGGTAGATGAGGGTCCAGTGGAAACGAGAATGTTTCCTGCTTGGTGGTGGTTTAGTGTTGATGGTCCCTGACGTCTCACAGAGTCTGGGAGGAAGATTATCGCAGGAAAGGATCAACCATTTAATTGTGAGAGTTAGGACCGCTCTGAATTTGGAAAAGTGAGATTACCTGTTGGAAAACAAAAACCAAACCAGAAGACTCATAGTTGGTGCTTGGCCTTAAATGTCACGAAGCTGCTGACAAATTAATGACAGCACTGAAGAAGAGTAATAAATGACTCCTGATGGAAGAAGTTGGAGATGAGCTGGGCGTGGTGGCCCAGGCCTATAATCCCAGTGCTTGGGAGGCTGAGACAGGAGGATGGCAGGTTCAAGACCAACCTCAGCAACTTAGCAAGACTCTCAGCAACCTAGTGAGACACTGTTTCAAAATAAGAAATTAAAAAAAGGGCTGGGAAGCCGGGCGTGGTGGCACACGCTTGTAATCCCAGCATTTGGGAGGCTGAGACTGGCTACACCCCCAGTCCTATTTTTTATTCTTTATTTTGAACTAGGGTCTCACTACATTATAGAGGGCCTCACTAAGTAGCTGACGCTGGCCGCAAACCTTCGGTCCTCCTATCTCAGCCTCCCAAGTACTGGGATGACGAGTGTGCGCCACCATGCCTGGCCGCATAATGTATCTTACATAGGCTCATAGAATCACTTTTTTCTGTGGTACTAAGGATTGAACCCAGAGGTGCTCTGCCACTGAGCTACATCTCCAGCACTTTTTATTATTTATTTACTTTTTAATTTTGAGATGAGGTCTTGCTAAGTTGCTGAGGCTGGCCCCCAGAAAATAATCTAAAAGCAAATTTGGCGTTTTGAAAATGTATTCATTGGCACCTGGACATTTAGTGTAATAAAACTTCAAGGTAAGCTGGGCGTGGTGGCGCACGCTTGTAATCCCAGCATTTGGGAGGCTGAGACTGGAGAATCTGGATTCGTGGCCAGCCTCAGCTATCTAGTGAGGCACTCCACAACTTAGTGAGACCCTGTTTCCAAATAAAGAATAAAAAATAGGGCTGGGGGTATAGCTCAGAGGTAGAATGCCCCTGAGTTCAATCCCCAGTACTGCAAAAAACAAACAAACAAACAAACAAAAACAACAACAACAACCACAAAAACCCTTCAAGGTGGAAGTCTGAGTTTGCAGAAGGTCTCATCTGAGGCGACTGGCCGAGTGGAGCCAGGTCGTAGCATTGGGGATTTCCCCGAAGAAAGGGATGCTTGCGATTTCGTGATAGAAACGGACGTCATATTTTGTGTATCCAATGCTAATCATTTGGCGGGGAATATTTACAAATATTTTGGAGGGACATATTTTTTTTTTCCAGCCGTTACCCAGCAAATGTGATTAATGTAGACGACCCATCTGTTAATTCTAGGCAGCACGCTATTATGTTTTCCTTCTCTTCCAAACTCGATTTTCTAGCCGACATTATTCTGCGGTCCCCTTTTGGTCTTTGTCTGTCTCTGTCTGCAGTCCGAGCAGAATTGGGTTTTAGTTCTAAATCTGTGCCATTTGGTTAGGTCAATTATGGAGACATCGATTAGATTGGCCGGTGATGACTCAGGCTCAGTCATTAAGACACATGCTGTTTATAGAGATGTCAGCTCCCTGGCAGGAACTAAAGCCAACACAGAGAACGTGTTCTGAGCAGGAGCTAGGTGATGGCTGTGTTCCTCTGGCGTGGCTGTGTTGCCGGGCTCATGGGTTACAGAGAGAACCAGAGTTCCTCCATTGCCCTCCTGATCCAAGTGATGGTGGGACCATGGGGATCCTTTGTCCCAGTTCCAGAAGAGATGTGAGGGTCTGTACCTGCAAGTTGATAATTTCTCTGGTAGCACCAGTAAGTTTCTTGGATTAAAAAATGCCCAAGTTTCTCTCTAAGTTTGTATGTAGAAGTCTAGTTAACCGCTTAGTTCACCTTTGGTCCAAGTGCTCAGCTTCTGTGGTGAGGGATGAGGCAGTGGATCACCGATCTTACTTGCACAGGTTCCAGCTAGTATTGAGGAAGCCGGAGTTTTGATTTGTGCCCTTGGTTTAGTCAGGGTTTTCATTTTCCATGACCCCAAATACCTGAGGACCACAACTTAGAGGAAGGAAGATGTGTCTGCTCACAGCTCTGGAGATTTCAGTCCACGTTAGGCCAGTAATGTCTGTTTGCTCACAGCTCTGGAGATTTCAGTCCACGTTGGCCAGTAATGTCTGCGGAGCTCAGAGAGAGGTGGCAGGAAATAGAGAGAGTGAGACCAGGGCATCAGGGACATATATAATCCCTCAGGCCACACCCCCAGTAACCCACTTTCTCCAGGTACACCCTGCCTGCCTATCTTACACCCAATAAATCCATTAATCCCTCATAGATTTGTCCACTGATGAGGTTGATGAGATCAGAATTCTTTTTTTTTTTTTTTTTCAGTACTAGGGATTGAACCCAGGGGCATTCTACCTCCGAGCTATACCTCCAGTCCTGTTTTCTATTCTTTATTTTGAAACAGGGTCTCACTAAATTGCAGAGGGGCTCACTAGGTAGCTGAGGCTGGCTGCAAACCCGGATCCTCTGGTCTTAGCCTCCCAACTACTGGGATTACAAGTGTGTGCCACCACGCCTGGCTGAGATCAGAACTCTTAGGACTTAATTATATCACCTCTGAACATTTTTGCCAACACATGAGCTCTTCCAGGGGACATTATAAATCCAACTGTAACATGCCCAACTATTGAGCTTTTTCTACAAAGGGAAACTCCTTCCATGGTAGGGTGGTGTCCATCCATCCCGGATTTGCAGGAAGACATGCTGAGTTCGCTCTCTCATTGTTTTTGTTTGTTTCTCCTTTTTTAAATGTGAAATATAATATAAAAAGTTTAGTCTTATTCTTTCTTGCATAGAGCAATACTCTAAATACTTACTCTTGAGATTCATTTCTTTTAGGTTAAGACCCACCATTATCTTTTTTTTTTTTTTTTTCTTTTTGTGGTACTGGGGATTGAACTCAGGGGCATTCTACCTCTGAGCTACACCCCAGTCCTATTTTTTATTCTTTATTTTGAAACTGAGTCTCACTAAGTTGCTGAGGGTCTTGCTAAGTTGCTGATGCTGCCCTGAAATCTGTGATCCTCCTGTTTCAGCCTCCCAAGTACTGGGATTACAGGCATGTGCCACCATGCCTGGCTAACTGAATCTTAATGATCAAATCAAAACAACCACTTGTTCTTTGTGGTACTGGGGACGGAACCCAGGGGTATTCTAACTCTGAGGTACACCCCAACCCTATTTTATCTTTTATTTTGAAACAGGGTCTCACTATGTTGCAGAGGGCTTCATTAAATTGCTGAGACTGGCCTCGAACCTGTGATCCTCCCCTCTCAGCCTCCCAATTATTGGGATTAGAGGTTTACACCACTACACCTGGCTTACACAGCCACTTTGGTCTAGCATGCTGGTGGGTGGCAGAGCAAATCTAACTTGGGTTCTTTGGTTGAACATGTGAGGTTCACTGAGGCACCCCCGAGGTCAAGCTTGACTCGTCTGAGCTGGACTAAAGCATAAGCTTGCTGGGCTCACCGTTGGCCTCTCCCTGCCTGGCCTGCTTGCTGTCTCTGAGGGTTCCTTAGTTCTCATCCCAGTTTTGATGATTTGAAAATTTTGGTTCCTTCCAGGTTCAGCGAAACGAGGACAAATCTATCACCTTGAAACTGGCCGACTTTGGCCTTGCCAAGCATGTGGTGAGACCCATATTTACTGTGTGTGGGACTCCCACCTACGTAGCCCCCGAAATTCTTTCTGAGAAAGGTAAGTGTTGCCCCTGGCTCTGTGGGACCCTGCTCACTTTTCAACAAGTCTCTCATGTTTAATATGTAGTATTTTTCAATACGGAGCTGTTGACATCTTAGAGAACTGGAACCGAGGCATGGACTTGGATTTTAATGCAAAAAAATTGGAACAGGCTGCTTTGACCAGAGCGTGAGAACTTTTTCCTCATCAGGTCTGTTCTTGTTATAGAGGGTGAGTGTGTGTGTGTGTGTGGTGTGTGTGTAGTGTGTGTGTATATGTGTGTGGTGTGTATGTGTATGCATGTGTATGTGTGGTGTGTGTGTATGTGTGTATGTGGTGTGTTGGTGTGTGTGTGTGTGGTGTGGTGTCTGTGGTCTGTAGTGTGTGTGTGGTGTGTGTATATGTGTGTGTGTGGTATGTGTGTATGTGTGTATGTATGTGTATGTGTGTGTATGTGTATGTGTGTATGTGTGCGTATGTATGTGTATGTGTGGTGTGTGTGTATGTATGTGTATGTATGTGTGTGTGTGTGTGTGTGTGGTGTGGTGTCTGTGGTCTGTAGTGTGTGTGTGTGGTGTGTGTGTATGTGTGTGTATGTGTATGTGTGTATGTGTGCATATGTATGTGTATGTGTGGTGTGTGTGTATGTATGTGTATGTGTGTATGTGTGTGTGTGGTGTGTGTGTGGTATGTGGCATCTGTGGTCTATAGTGTGTGTGTATGCATGTGTATGTGTGGTGTATGTGTAGTGTGTGTGTATGTGAGTGTATGTGTGCATGTGTGTGTGTGTGTGGTGTGTGTAGTATGTGGTGTCTGTGGTGAGTGTATGTGGTCTATAGTGTGTGTGTGTGTGTGTGTGTGTGTGTGTGTGTGTGTGTGTGTGTGTGTAGGCAGGACAGGCAGATGAGGGATGGTGTAGGCTTGGGTGGGAGCGGGGAACAAGCAGCCATTTGTATGCTGACCCCTGGGAACTTGTCATGGGAGAGAATTGCGAAATCCTTACGGTCACTGTTTTTTTTCAGGCTTTTATTGGTGTAATGTAATTATACATCCTGGTGAGATTCAGAGCGACACAGACATACACGCACACAGCACATGGTGTATTTCCCTCATGGTAATTGCTTTGAAAATTCCCTCACCAATCCTGCACTTAAAGGAAACAGGGACCCCGTTTCAAGCTCTGTGAATATTTATTACCTGTTTATATATTGCGTAAGGGTCCAATGAACTGTTTTAGCAACACGCTGTACAAAATGTCTAAGAAAGCAAGAAGATATTTTAAGAATATAATCAGGTGTGTACAAATGTTTAACATATAAGGGCATTCATCAGAAAATTCCTTACAGTTGTAAAAAAAACTAGAAAATAACGAATCACAGCATATGGGATTCATTCTGTAAAGGGAATGCTGCCAGCTGTTAGAAACCATGTTTAAGAAGAATGTTCTTTATATTCTTCACAGGAAATTCTTAGGTAGGAAATGCCATGATGTAATATTAAGAGGATAAAATATGGAGAATGTGATTTTAATTTTGTTTAAAAAAGTGTATGTGTGTGTGTACATGCATATGTGGGTGGGTAGCGTCATTCTTTTTGTGTGTTGTACTGAGGATTGGACCCAGGGGTGTTCTAACTCCAAACCATACCTGCAGCCCTTTTTTTTATGTTTTGAAAAACAGGGCCTTGCTAAGTTGCTGAGGGTCTCTCTAAGTTGCGGAGGCGGCTTCAAACCTGCGACCCTCTTGTCTCAATCTCCCAAGTACTAGGATGACAGGCGTGCACCACTGTGCCTGGCTAACATTAGTCTTTTGATAATCATTAAAGAGGAAAATATGCTTTTTTTTTTTTTTAAATGAGAGGAAAGGTCATGAACGGATAGGACTCTGAGACTTCTAGAAACAGTTCTCAAACTAACTCTGTTGTATATTCAGGTCTTTAAATGTTCAACGTGAATGTGGACTGGTATATAGTGCTTACCGTGTCTGTTTGACAGCACCTGAATTGGCCTGTGTTCTGTTCTGTGAAGGCATCCATCAATCTTTTTTTTTTTTTCGGTACTGGGGATTGAACTCAGGGGCTTTCTACCTTCGAGCTACACCCCCAGCCCTATTTTTTATTTTTTATTTTGAAACCAGGTCTCACTAAGTTGCGGAGTGCCTCACTAGGTACTGAGGCTGGCCTCGAACCCGGATCCTCCGGTCTCAGCCTCCCAAATGCTGGGATTGCAAGCGTGCACCACCACGCCTGGCTGGTATCCATCAATCTTGCAGTCATAACCATATCAAATATCTGCTGCCAGTTTCTGTGCTTATTGTCTCCCAGACTAGTAATAAAGGATCACACCATGGCGAGGGCCACGGACCAGACTCTGAGTAACACTGCTGCGGACCTTTCTTTTGTCGGAGTTGGCAAAAGAGGAGGGTTATTGGGTAGAAGAGCTTGTCACTGCTGGTCACTACCACTCGTGGAAAAGTGGCTCTGCTTCCCTCGAGACGCGTTCCTCTGCGACTGACGACCGTTCAGAGCTGCGGCTTTCGAGCGTGGTGTGTTTCTTGCCCGATCTCAGGTCCCCTTGTGCCCGCCTCTGTTTGTGCAGGTTATGGACTGGAGGTGGACATGTGGGCTGCGGGCGTGATCCTCTACATCCTCCTCTGTGGCTTCCCCCCCTTCCGCAGCCCGGAGAGGGACCAGGACGAGCTCTTCAGTATCATCCAGCTGGGCCACTTCGAGTTCCTCGCGCCTTACTGGGACAGTATCTCTGATGGTGAGCTTTGGGATGTGCGCGCAGAGGAAGCAAGGGGTGTGGGGCTGGGCCACCTCCTGGGTTCTGCTGCAGAGCAGGTTTTCAGGTTGGATGTGTGAGAAGCCCCAGGGCGGGCCCCCCACGGTGCCTGGTGTGGAGCTGACGGCCAATGCACCGCACTGTGACCTGTATTTCCTCAGAAGCTTCCTGTGGGTTTGTGCAGCACTTTGAACACGTGGCTCACTTTGAGATTTAAAGGAAATATCTGTGCCCCGAGATGGGGTCACCAAGTGCTTGTCCTTAAGGCAATTAAGGAACTGAAAAGTATTCAAAACATTGTGACTTGCATTTGCAAGGCGAAAGGCCATCTCATGCACACAGTCTCAGTGAATGGAACAGGAAGTGTTGATTGTACACGTGAGTAACCAAGTGTTCTGTGGGGCAGGCCTGCAGCCCAGGGGCTCTGCAAAGGGCAAAGTTCTCCATTACCTTTCTTGTTTTTATTTTTTGGTGCTGTGGGTTGAATGCAGAGGCATTCTATCTCCGAGCTACACCTCCAGTCCTTTTTATTTTATTTTATTTTTGTGGTACTGGGGATTGAACCCAGGGGCATTCTACCTCTGAGCTCTACCCTCAGCCCTATTTTTTCCCTTCCTACCTTCCTTCCTTCTTTCCTTCCTTCCTTCCATTCTGGGGATTGAACGCAGGGACCTTCTACCTCTGAGCCACACCCCTAGCCCTATTTTTTATTCTTTATTTTGAAGCAGGGTCTCACTAAGTTGTGGAGGGCCTCACTAGGTAGCTGAGTCTGGCTGCAAATCTGCGATCCTCCAGTCAGCCTCCCAAGTACTGGGATTACAAACATGCACCACCACACCTGGCTGTCCTTTTGATTTTAAAGCAGTGTCTCACTTAGGGTCTTGCTAATTGGCCAAAGCTGGTCTCCAACCTGCAATCCTCCTGTCTCAGCCTCCCAAGTACTGGGGATTATAGCATGTACCAGCATACCTGGCTTCCATTACCTTTTGTAGTGACCCAACCCAGATACAAGTGTGGCCCTCCTTTCTTGGGGTCTTCAACTCCATTTAATTCCAAGTGGAACCTTTCGCCTTCTCTCTGCTGATTTTTTCCTGTACTACTTATTGCCCTGGTGAAGTTGAGAACTCAGTTACTTGTGGGTTCTGAGTCTTTAACTTAAAAGGCAGAATAGGAGTGGAGGGAATATCCAGAACCATCTGTGTTCACTCTCTTTCCCTCTCTTTCCCTCACTCCCACAGCTGCCAAAGACCTGGTGAGCCGGTTGCTGGTGGTAGACCCTAAAAAGCGTTACACGGCCCACCAGGTTCTTCAGCATCCCTGGATTGAAATGGCTGGAAAGACGAGCCAGGTGAACCTGCACAAGGAGGGGTCCCCTGGCAGCGAGAGCCACTCCCGGAGCCAGCACAAGAGGGTTGCAGAGCAGGCGTCGTAGACACCACCGAATTCAGGCATCATTCCAGCCTTAGTCGTGCTGAAGGACGGAGCAGAGGATGGCAGGTCTGGGGAGAGAAGCATTGACAGAGCTTCTTCTTGCACCTGGACAGTCGGAAGGAGAGACACCCAGCATATGTTAAAGCATATTCAAAATATTAACTGAGTCTTAATATTAAATGTTGTAACATATTTTTTAGATTCGTATATTTAAAGTCTTTAATACATTTTGGTGTTGGTTTTTGGTAAGCACCGTCATCAGTGAGGAATTTTGGTAATGATGGCGTGTTTTGCTTCCTCCTTGTAATTGAGTTCATGGTATTCTACACGAGTGGTGCTTACGAGCGTCTGAACTCCTCCGTGAAACTGATGAGGCGAATCGTGGTCTTTCTGAGTTGATGAAACGCGCTCTGAACAACAGAGGTGGGATCTGTATCCCGATTACTTCTCACTGTTTTTGATGAGAACCAGGGAATTCGGGAGGGGTCCAAATGCATTTCCTGAAGCCGTCGGACTGCATAGAAATGTGATGGCTCTTGATGAATTGACAAGAACCATTTGTACGTAGGACAGGCCAACCTCGGTCTCGAGCATTTTTGTCTGACCAAAAATCAGACCTGGTGCTGTCTGAAAAACATAAAGAAGAAATCCTTCAATTGGTCTTGCCCCTGTGATACCCACTTATACTGCCTTTCTGACCCTTTATCCCCAATCCTGAGTCGCTTCTGTGTGAAGCCATGCACTTGTGTGGCTGTTGGTGTTTTCAGATGACAAGGAAACCATTTGGTTCATTAATATGTCATAAATGCAGTCGATGGATAATATTTGAGCTCTGAGTTTGGGTGCGTTCCTGCCTGCAGGATATACACAGAAGGCACATGAAATGATTTGTTCTCCGAAGACTCTACAATATTTATGGGTGCTTTATTTGGAGTAGCCTAAAAGTGGAAATAGCCAGAATGCTTTATTTGGAGTAGCCTAAAAGTGGAAATAGCCATGAATTGGTGGGTGGAAGGCAGCTCGTGGTATATCCATACAATGAATAAACTCCAGCCATAAAAGAAACTAAGTATTGACACATGCATAGCATGCTTTAACCTCCAAATAATTAGGAGGAATGAAAGAAGTCAGACAAAAAAAGATGCTACCTTCTGATTATTCCATTTATATACTATTCAGTAAATACAAACTCTAGTGACAGGGGAGAGGAGGGAAAGAGGGATTATTACCACGGGACACCTAGTAACTTTGGGGACCATGGGTATGTCTGTTATCTTGAATGTAAATAATGGATTCATGGGTGGTTGTATGTTGAACCTTACCAAATTGTACACGTTTGATATGTGTGCGGTTTATTGTGAGTTTATTACACCTCAATAAAGCTGTTAAGATATAGTTGCAGTTTCTCAAAGACCAAAGATCTCCTCAGATCTCTTCTCCTTTGAATTTGTATTCTCTCCCTTGGCAGCTTGGTCGACACACATGATTCACAGATGATTCTCTTCTCCGCTCTCCTTCTTACAAGATCCGTCTGTCCCATGGGCTACATGATGAAGCCACGTGTGGGCT
Source organism: Graphiurus murinus (assembly GCA_004027655.1). NCBI lineage: Eukaryota > Metazoa > Chordata > Mammalia > Rodentia > Gliridae > Graphiurus > Graphiurus murinus. The sequence goes on along the minus strand of PVLC010008324.1, from coordinate 20,070 downwards.
TCGGTCCCTCCAAGGCAGAAACCATAACCAGCACTCCCCAACCTGCCCTCGTCTCTTATGCGCTATCTCAGCAACTGGTGCTGCCGAGCAAATCCGCACCAGCATCACTTTTTTTTCCTCCCTTAGGAATTTTTTTTTTTTTTTTGAGGCCAGTCTCAGCAATTTAGCGAGACCCTCAGCAACTTAGTGAGACACTGTTTCAAAATAAAAAATAAAGCAGGGCTGGGAGTATAGCTCAGAGGTAGAAACCCCCTGAGTTCAATCCCTAGTTCTACAAACAAACAAACAAACAGAACAATAGGAACAAAAAACCAAAAAGAAGCACATTCTTGTCTGGGAATAGACCCTTAAACTGACAGTTAAGTGCAATGTATTGAATAAAATGAAGAAGTTGTATACAGAGTTTCACCTACGTTATAATTCATAGTGGTCATTTAAGAATATACAGGAAACCGGGCGTGGTGGCGCACACTTGTAATCCCAGCATTTGGGAGGCTGAGACCGGAGGATCTGGGTTCGAGGCCAGCCTCAGCTACCTAGTGAGGCACTCCACAATTTAGTGAGACCCTGTTTCCAAATGAAGAATAAAAAATAGGGCTGGCGGTGTAGCTCGGAGGTAGAATGCCCCTGGGTTCAATCCCCAGTACCGCACAAAAAAAGAGCATACAGGTGCAGAGTCTTTGACATTTTCCCAACTGTTTTACAATCTCATGGAATAGGCATTATGATTATTCTATCTCCTGCCCGAATGACTGTAGCTAGAGTACAATTTTCAAACAAAAATTTCCATCACACCGTCCTCTGCTTGAAGTGGCTTCCCGTGACGTGACGTGTGGAACACAAACCAAGCTCCTCACTGTGGCCTACGGGAGCTGAATACTCTGACTCTTCCAATCACCTGACTCCATCTCCCACCCTCTCCCCGCTGCTAGCTCTGCCATAGACGCAGGCACAGCTCCTTAGCTTCACACACACGGCCTCCTTCTTTGGGGGCCATGGTACAGGTGGTTTCCTCTCTCTAGAATGGTTTCCCTCCAGATTTATTATTTTTTCCCCAAAGACACAGATGTATTTAGGAAATCAGATACACATTTAAGGGAGAATGTGGACTATCTCGAGAGGGAGGACATCTTTTGGGGTAAAATAGGAAGCAAATTCGAGGGAGAATGGGAGGGGAGGGGAGGAAGGGGGGAGAGAGAG
>PVLC010008324.1:0-18770 GCA_004027655.1 Graphiurus murinus | reverse complement strand
AGAGAGAGAGAGAGAGAGAGAGAGAGAGAGAGAGAGAGAGAGAGAGAGAGAGAGACTTTAGCTCCTTGGATACTGTCCCCCCCCAGTCCCTCGTTGCACCATTTGCTATGGGAAATGCTCTTGCTTGTGGGTTTTTTTTTCCCCAACTTGTCTGTATTCCTCGTCAGCGCTAGAATATAAGCTGCACCAGGGCAGGAACCTTCTCTGTCTTCTTATTTCCGTATCATCAGTGTCTAGCAGAGCACCTAGAAAAATGTCGGCGCACAGTAACTATTTATTGCTTGTGTGAAGCAATCCGCTATTGACTGAGGAGGCAAGAGGCTCCAAGTTGTACAGGCTGCACACGCCAGAGCTGAGACTGAAACCCATGATTATTAAAGAGCATGCCTCAGTTTCCCAGAATGCCACCTGCCCAGGGAACCTGGAATAGCTTACCTCTCTCCTTTTCTATTGATCCCAATTTTTTTTTTTTTTTTTTTTTTTTTTTTGCGGTATTGGGGATTGAACTCAGGGGCATTCTACCTCCGAGCTATACCCCCAGCCCTATTTTTTATTCTTTATTTTGAAACAGGGCCTCACTAAGTAGCTGAGGCTGGCTGCGAACCCGGATCCTCCGGTCTCAGCCTTCCAAATGCTGGGATTACAAGCCTGCGCCACCACGCCCGGCTGATCCCAAGTTTTATGACCCTTCCGAGGGTGCCAGTGTAGATTATCATGGACGCCCCTCTATGACACCTACTAATGGCTGAGTTTCTATGAGACAGAATCTCATTGCTGGTTCAAATTCATTGTATGAATACTTTTTCACATTTTAGCATGTCTTCCACTGGAGTACATTTCGCTATCGATAAGTTCTTAATATCTTTCCTTTTCCTTTGAAAGCTCTTATTAAACCTAGGCTAGATCGTTTAGAGACAGCGTCCTAAAATCTGGGATCAAATTGCCTGAAAGCCCTGCAATTGTTTTGCAGAGAGCCATGATACTTGGATAAATAGTGGACATTTCTCTCTTTCTTTTGGGTCATAGTCTTTCTGTTTTACACAGATACTGTACAGAATAGCATCAGACATTTGTTTTGTTGCTGATGGTATATTGCTTTTCTCCCTGTCCATCTTCCTGATAGAATCTTGGAGTTGAATAACATAAGAACATGAAGATATATCTAGATTTGTTCTGACAAGTTTCATATCACTGAATACACTTGGAGAAGAAAACTTGACCTTAGGAAAAAAAAATTACATTGAGAAACCCAGCTGCTATTACAAAAACCACTCAGCATGGGAAAATGATGTGTCTTTTACAGTGGTACCTGGTGTAATTCGAGTCAACGGAAAGCCAATAACTTCATCATGATCTGAAGGTAAATTTCACATGGGAGATCTTGGGATCTCTCCCTTTCCGATAGAAGGAAGCAGGTTCTTTGCTCTAACTTCTCAAATGAGCTTTGGTGGGAGGTGGAAGAGGGAGAGACAGATGGCTTCCTGACGCTCTCGCTTCCTGTCAATCAGCACCAAAGGCTCCCGAGCACTTGACAGAGAGAGATTTTCCTAACTCTGGAAACAGAGAGCACGATTTTAAGAGGCATTCTTCCTAAAACTAGAATGTCATTTCATTTTATTATTATTATTATTATTTTTGCGGTACTGGGGATTGAATTCAGGGTCATTCTACCTCCAAGCTATACCTACAGCCCTATTCTTTATTCTTTATTTTGAAACAGGGTCTCACTAAGTTGTGGAGGGCCTCACTAAGTAGCTGAGGCTGGCCTTGAACCTGGACCCTCCAGTCTCAGCCTCCCAAGTACGGGGATTACAAGCATGTGCCACTACACCTGGCTTATTTTATTTTTCGGTTACTGGGAATTGAACCCAGAGGCATTCTACTTCCAAGCTACACCCTCAGCTAGATTTTATTTCTTATTTGGAAACAGGGTCTCACTAGTTTGCTGAGGGCCTTGCTAAGTTGCCAAGGCTGGCTTTGAACCTGCAATTCTCCTGTCTCAGCCTCCCAAGTACAAGGATTACCAGCGTGCCAGCGTGTGCCACCATCCCCGGTTGGATGTCATTTTAAATTGACACGTTTCAATTGATATGCTTTTCCAGCAAATGCAGACTCATCCTATCTTAATGCAAGCTGCTTAATTAACATTTTGACCTTGGCATCTCTAGCTGGATATCGCAGGTATATAATAAGTATTAGTCTGAAATCACAAGAGTTGCAAGAGTTATTGCACAATTTTATTTCTATAAACCGAATTTTGTTTTGACAGTGTATCCCCACCCTACTTCCTGGTGGGTGGCAGTATTGGCAGTCCCTCCGCATTGGACACCAATTCTGGGACTTTGTGAAGTGCTAGGTCATGGGGTACACCTCTACTCATCAGTTCCAAAAGGGGTTACTTTTTTTTTTTTTTTAACTGGGGATTGAACCCAGGGGCATTCTACCTTTGAGCTACACCCCCAGCCTTTTTTTTGTGTGTGTGTGTGGTACTGGGGATTGAACTCAGGGGCATTTTACCTTTGAGCTATACCCCCAGGCCTATTTTTTTATTCTTTATTTTGAAACCGGGTCTCACTAAGTTGTGGAGTGCCTCACTAGGTAGCTGAGGCTGGCCGCGAACCCGGATCCTCCGGTCTCAGCCTCCCGAATGCTGGGATTACAAGCGTGCGCCACCACGCCCGGTTTATTTTTTATTCTTTATTTTGAAACAAGGTCACCATGGGACATCTCGTGTGGCGCTCCTGAAGTTTCCTATGCCAAGCTTCCCCTCCCAGGTTTGCAGAGTGACTGAGTGAATGTCGACTTCTCTTATTTTCCTCTCCCAGCTGATGCCCCCGCTGCTAGTTCTCATCCTTCACAGACACAGCAGGTCCAGCAGCCATGTCTAGTACTACACACGTGTCTCTGTCTCCTTTTCCTCTGCTTTGTTTTATTCCCCCCTGAGGATGTTTTCCTAGCGCACTCATCCACACGTGCTGCGTCTTAATTGGGAATCATAAAGTTGCCCGGAAGATGGACGACCCAACGTGCTGGGGTGGAACGGCGGCTCCTTGCAAAGCCCTGGGGGAAATCTGGAGCTGACTTCACGAAGCCCAAGGGGTCAGCCCCGTGGACTTCCAGCCACCAGGAGGTGCTCCCGTGAGCCTGGGGTCAGGGCGCTGTCTCCCTTTTCTCTCCCGCACCCCCGAGAGCCTTACACCAGCCTTCCGGGCTTGTTCTCGCGCATTTGTGGGGGTCACTAAGCTCCTTCTAGCTCCGGATCCCCCAGTACTTTACAACGTGTCTTCTCAGAGCCAACTGGCTCAGTCTCTTAGGGTTCTGTTTGCAAATTCTGGGGAAACAAACCTTGACTGGCTTGGCCTGGGTCAGGCGTCCACCTCTAGTCCAATCATCCGTGTTGATGGTGGAGCCAGCTCACAGAGTATGTGGGCTCCCTCAGGGGAGAGTTGTAGGTAGGCTTGCTTCCTTCCTTCCTTCCTTCCTTCCTTCCTTCCTTCCTTCCTTCCTTCCTTCCTCCCCTTCCCTCCCTCCTTTCCTTTCTATGTACTAAGGATTGAACCCAGAGGCATTCTACCTCTGAACGACACCCACAGCCCTATTTTATTTTTATTTTTGAAACAGGGCCTTATTAGGTTGATGAGAGTCTCACTACTTGCTGAGGCTGGCCTTGAACCTGTGATCTTCCTGTCTCAGCCTCCCAAGTACTGAGATTACAGGTGTGCACCACTATGCCCGACTTGAGGGTAGACTTTCTAAGAGGAGGAAATGATTGGCATCCCTAGTGCCATCCTTAAGTGCCTATCTGCTCCTGGCCCAGCACCGTGGGCCACACGCCTGGCAAGCTTCCCTTTAAACGTGGTCCTCTTCTCATAGGCTGACTCTCTGATCATCTATTTGGGATCCTAACACTAATAATATTGCCCTCCCCCGCACTAAGCTTAAATACTATAACGCTTGTAATCCCAGCATTTGGGAGGCTGAGACTGGAGGATCCGGGTTCGTGGCCAGCCTCGGCTACCTAGTGAGGCACTTTACAACTTAGTGAGACCCTGTTTCAAAATAAAGAATTAAAAAAAAATAGAGCTGGGGGTGTAGCTCAGAGGTAGAATGCCCCTGAGTTCAATCTCCAGTACTGAAAAAAAAAAAAAAAAAAAAAACCCAAAACAAAAAACAAACAAACAAAAAAAACTGGTCACATCTGCCTAATATTGGACATATTGGAGATTGGGTTGGGTTTTGAGGACTTACTGGATCGTAGATGGAGGTCTTTTTTCTTACATGAAGGAAGGCACCTTACCACGAGCTTGCCACTTTTGGTGGAGTCTTTCCTCCTCTCTGTCCACGTCTGAAATTCAAAGCTTCTGAGCACTGAAAATATGCTCCTGGATGTCCTGCCTCGGGTTATTTTGAATTAGAGACGCTTGTACCGTTGTGAGCCTCAGGATGCAATTCTTACGTCACTTGTGTACAATCACAGTGGAGTTTGCAGCTGAGCCCTTTGCCTTTTGTTAGTGTAAATGGAATTAGTTCATCTCTTTCCAGCTTCATTAACCTGCAGCAATTAAAATTGTACCTCCTGACACAACCACCCAGCACCATCCTAACCTTGCAATCTGGTTCCATGATTTTCCTTTCCTTTATCAGTCTGATAGTCTGGAGTATATTTGTACTAACCTTTAAAGATTATTATAAAAATGGAAACACACCTGCAAACAGCTCATAAACCTCGGAAAGAACTTCAGGTCCCCTACATACTCTTCTAGTTTGGGATCTGCTTCTTTTGAAGGGTAATTTGTAGGATGGAGAGGAAGGACAAACCCGACTTTTCACAGTCTGGACAGCAGGTGGCGCCCTTGGCATTTGGAATCGCGCTGGAGCCTGCAGGCGCGAGCGCGTTGGTCGGTTTAGGGTAGACTGGTTAGTGTTGCATGGCTGTGGGTTTGTTGCTCTTTAAGCTTTTTAAAAAAGCTCTCTTTGTGACGATCTGTCGTGGGCCGGGTCAGCCGTGCTTAGCCTAGGCAGGCGACTCGGCTGCTGTTTGGTCCGTGGTATGTTTTTTTCCTAGGCTGAAAAGCAATGCTGGCTCAGCCTGGGGCCATACAGTTACATGACCAGTTGCAAATGTGGTAATTGATTTATTTTTTAAGCACACCTGGCCCCCTTCCCCATACGTAATATTAACATTGATAATGACAACTTCAGATACGTGCATAAGGTTATTTGACAACGCTCCCATCACAGAATCTCCCTTTCTCCTCAAATCCCAGTCCATTATCCTACTAGTATCCCCCCTTATTTATCTAAAGTCCTCTCTGTTTCCCAGTTTCTCCCCAGCTTCCCCATAGGAGAGAAAACATAGGACCCTTCACTTTCTGAGGCTGGCTAATCTCACTTCGCCTAATATTCCCTAGTTCCTTTCCTTTTCCTGCAAATATATGGCATCACCCCACAATGGGATTTCACTCAGCCCCAAAGAACAGACGTGTGATGGTTTTAACCGGTAATGACACGGAACCCCCCCGTGCACCTTTCTCTTTAGTGCTGCGGACGTCCTGAGACCCTTTGCTGTCAGTGAGCTATGTGTGACCTCAACTGCGCTTGCCTCCGTTTTCTATTCAGGATCGTGGAACAGCAGCATCTTGGTAGGGATGTTCACTTCGAGCGATTTATCATGAGTCGCCTTGCGTTTTCTGGAGAGATTAAGCATAGAATCATAAAACTGAAGATGGAGGGCTCATCCCGGCCACTGTACTCATTCCCACTAAATGGCTCAGGCCCAGGGAGGGAAAAGAAACTTGCTCGAAGTTGCAGAGCAGACGGGTGATAGAGCTTACATCTTTCTCTCCCAGGCCAGTTTACCGCAAAAAAACCCACAATGGGTATTTTCCCCTACCACAGTACCAACCTTATATACATTTCCAGGATGGCACTGTGCTGGGGACTTCTCCCCTGGCTCTATCCTGCCCAGGTAACCTGTGTTGTGGAAATTGATTGAACTCATATTATAGAAGGAGAATAGTATTTATGTTCAGTCTTTGTTATAGTTAGATATGAAATGTCCCCTAAAAAGCTCATATATTAATATTTGAAGCTGATGTAATTGCATCATGAGCAGTGGATAAATCTGGGAGGTGGCCTGGGCCAGTGAGAGTGGATTCCTGGGGACCTTGCCACAGCTCCTAAATAACTGGATCTTGAGCAAGGCTCGGTCCGCTGGAGTCCTGCAAGGCAGACGATTCCAAAAGAAGGAATGCATGGCATATCCCACTTTGCTTTATGTTATATTCTGGAATTTTGGGTGCTTTGGGTTTTGCTTTCACATTAATTGTAAAGGAAAATTTCTTAGAAACACAAGACGGTTGGATGGATTATGATTCCTCAATATAAGCTGAAAAAGTAGTGCCTCAAGACAACCTATAAGATACTTATTAACCACATACAAACATCAGGCAATGGGCTTTGCAAGCTTAGTTACTAAACAGCCTTATGTTCTCTCTTAGCACACAGGTTAGAAACAAAAAAATAAGCCAAAGAGACAGGTCTACTGTTTTATCTATGAGTAAAGAAAGCTTTAAGACAGATAGTTTGCCCCTCTCTCTAAAACTTCTCCCTGACACGTTAACTAACTTTAGCTGCCTGAGAAAAAGATAAAAACACTGCTTAAAGGAGCTAAACAAATAGTAAAGATTTACCTTTAACACTGCTTTGTACTAAAAGAATTTTTATATACGTATTGTGTTCTGTAACCTTTACTGTTTTCCTAATCTCATCAAATACCATGGGAAATGGCTTTTCTGGTTAAAGATGTACCTACTTGACCTTAGGAAAAACAAGTCTGTAAAAATTCCTGTTCTCTATGCCTCCTTGTAAAAGATAGTATTAAAAAACAGCTACTACAAGAAATAAACAGATGTGCTTCTTCACTGCATTGGGTGTGAGCATATTCTCGTGACCTTGTCTCATTCCTCACCTATTGAGGGACCCCCGACCCCACTGCCTCGGGGGCTGGCTCCCGGCATGACCTTGGGAATTATATATGGCTTCTCCTCCACCTGCTCACTCTCTTGCTTGGGGCCTCCATGATATGAGGAGCACAGACCACGAGCTCTCCCCTCTCCACCTCCTACCGCCATGCCCTGAGATTCAGGGTCCTCAGCCTTACATGGACTGAACCCGAAACTGTAAGAAAATAAATCTTCTTTCCTCTAAGTTACATGGTCAGGTCTTTAGATTAAGGCTATGAGAATGCAGACCGGAACAGTTTTCATTAAGCTAACCTAAAGTACATTACTCTTAACATGAAGATGTCTTTTTCTTTCTTTCTTTCTTTTTTTGGCACTAGGGATTGAACCCAGGGGCATTCTATACCCCTAGCCTGACCTTTTTAGAAAAGATTATTTTGAAACTGGATCTTGCTCAATGGCTGAGGGTCTCACTAAGTTGCTGAGGCTGGCCTCAAACCTGTGAGTCTCTTGTCTCAGCCTCCCAAGTACTGGGATCACAGATGTGCACCACTGTGCCTGGCTTGAAGGTGTCTTGGCTGCCATAGATATGTCTGTGTTTCCCAGTTTTAGGACCTCTCATGGCAAGTATTGCTTTTTTGAAAAAATTTTTTAAGTTGAGGGATAATTGACATAAATGCACTAATCTTAAGTATTCAGCTTGATGAATTTTGATACTTGAGTAATTGCTTTTCAAAAACACAACTGACTATAGAGTTACGTCTCAAGGAGGATCGAGTGGTACAATTTATATCTGCGGAAAAGAAAATTGCTCTCTTATGTCTGTCTGGAAAATGGAAAAGATGAAATCTCAGAGACCTGCAAGTTCTCCTGGGCTTCTTAAGGGGGAGACCCCTGGGGCCGCCTCTCCAGGAATTCCCCAGACCTCCTATAGCTTGAGGGGAAAGATGCTGGGCCAACGTAATTCAGATTTTAAAGGACAAGATGACCACGCATGACAGCCATAGTTGCTAATAGATGACTCTGGGTTGTGTCCCGGTGCCCCTTGCTAAGAATTCAGGGTCACCCTTCAATAATGTGGTCAAGCTGGGCACAGTGGTGCATGCCTATAATCCCAATACTTAGGAGGCTGAGACAGGAGGATCGCAAGTTTGAGGGGGCCAGCCTCAGCAACTTAGTGAGAGATCCTGCTTCAAAATAAAAACTAAAATAGGGCTGGGGGTGTACCTTGGAGGTAGAAAGTCCCTGGGTTCAATCCCTAGTACCAACAACACCAAAAAAAAAAAAAATGTGGTCAAACACCAGAGCTGTTCTGGTCCACCAAGTGAACTGTGTGTGGCTGTGGGTTTTAAATTCTTGGTTTTAGTTCCTTACTTTTGAGTCTTGGTCTCCAGTCTCTTTTTATATTTTCTCCCAGGTTCCTATCATTCTAGAGGAAGTTTCCTACCAAGTCTGCTCCTGCTGGTGTACTTGCAGTGCTGGGAAGATGAGTCTTCCATGGAGGGCATCCGGGAAGCGCCACCTTTGTTTATTTTCTAATGCTGGAGACCCGTTCTGCTGGGTTGGCAGGATGGTTCACATCAGGCATGACTCTGGGCATCTCTTCTCTCCCCATGCCAAGGACCTGGGGTCATTCTTTGAGATAAGCAAAGGGTGGGGTGCTTGCCGACCGTGAGTCAGGGGGCCACACTGGTTACTGCTGAGATGCCCCTTATCTCTGCCCCGAGGACCCGTTGCAGGTTCAGCTCTGGGCAATGAAGCCCCGGTGAGGCCAGGAGCTCTGGTGCTCTGGGTCTTTGGTCTGGCCCCTGTGTTCTAGGATCCTCCTCGAGGTCTTGTGACCTCTCCGGGGTACTGTCCTTACCTCTCATGGGGCTCAGGGACGTTTCTAACCTTGGAAACTCCTTGCAGCAAAGACTCCCCCAACTCCATTTCTGGAACCCCAGTATTTCCTCCTCAGGGGGCCATTACAGAGGGTGGGGAAGGACAGTTCTGACCTCAAGTAGCTTCTACAATCTGGCTTTGCAAAAAAATACCCAAGCAAAGAATTCCAAAGGCCACTTGCATGAACCCTGAGGAGAAAAGGAACAGCCATGAGTAAAACAGAGGTGAATATCTCAAATGAAGGTTTCCTCCATCCACCGACTGTCTCCATGGCCCTGATAGCCTGTCCAGCTTGTGATGTTTCCAGAGTTCTCTCTTGCTCACTTTCTTATTTATTTTATTTTTTATCGGTGCACTGTATTCATACATCTTTGTTAGGTACAAGCTGGTAGAGGCATATATGCACACATCTCTCATTCAACCCTTCCCCAATTCCCGCCCCATTCCCTCGCCCTCCCTCCTTTTCAGGTTCAGTTTAGTGATTGACTTTGATATGTTTGTGAAAGTCCATCATGTGCATTAGGGTGTCCCCTTTCCTCCCATCACCTTCAGTTAAGTCACCTTCTTTGCTCACCTAAGGATTCTCCTTCTTCATCTGGAGTCCCTCTTATGTCCCACTTTCTCCCCAGCTTCCGCATATTAGGGAGAGCAATACGATGTTTTACTTTTTGTGACTGACTAATCTCACTTAGCATAATGTTTTCCAGTTGCATCCATTTCCCTGCAAATGACATGATTTTGTTCTTCTTTATGGCTGAGTAAAATTCCATTGTGTACATATCCCATAGTTTTGTAATCCATTCATCTGTTGATGGACATCCTGGCTGGTTCCACAGTTTGGCAATTGTGAATTGTGCGGCTATAAACATAGTTATACAGGCACCGGTCTTCTGCACCCCCTGGGTCAGCTTCGATTGCTCTGGTAATATCACTAGTTATCATGGCAAGGAACTTTGTGAATACTTTTTACCTGGAAATAGTTACTTCTTGTATTCAGTGGAGCTTGAAAACACATCCTGGCACATCCCAATACTGGTTCTGGCTGATTTAATCTCTAATGCACCCGGGCAAAGAAAACGAGTAAATTGAGTTATTTCAAATTGAATTGGGGAGTTTGTCGAGTTTCCGCTCATCACACTCATTACCAGGAGAAATCTTGATGAATGAACGAGACTGAGCTGGCGTGAGGAAGAATCAGGGGCGAGGTCTGACTTCACTATCTTGGTTCAGATTCTCCTGTTTAGGCTCCGCCGGCTGGTGCACCACCAAGAGACCACCAGGTGGCGCTGTGAGCAGCAGCACCATCCACCTCTCCCAGTGAGGAGAGATTATCTGGGAATCTGTCCTTGTCACCGGGGCACTGGGCATCTGACTTGGAGGACTAGCTCGGCTCCGCTCCGATCGGGGAGTGACTGAGTTTGGCAGCTGCAACAATGCCCATGTTCTGGATCCTGCTCCCTGACCTGGACCTGTGGGATTGAAGCTATATTGGTTTCTGATAAATGCTTTCCTGACAATCTGGGTTTGCTATCTTTCTCATTTTCTGCCCTGCTGAGTTTAGTCTCTCAAAATGGGATAGTTCTGTCTGACAAGATAAGGATTGTATCGTCATAACAAGATGTTCTTGCTCGGGGCAATGAAAAGCCTCACAGATAAGCTTTGCAGAGTTGCAGAGCACAGCCCTGACTTAACTCCACTCCACCCTAGAGGGCAAGGTGAGAGAGGGAGAGAGGGAAAGAGGGAGAGAGGGAGAGGGAGAGGGAGAGAGGAAGGAGAGAGAGAGAGAGAGAGAGAGAGAGAGAGAGAGAGAGAGAGAGAGAGAGAGAGAGAGAGAGAGAGAGCGAGCGAGCAGACTCAGGAGGATGGGCTGGAGCTTGGATGAGATGGGGAAGAAGGCCGAGCTGAGGACGAGTGGCCAGCAGGTGGCGCTGTTCACAAGAACGGACTCCAAGGGCCAATGATACTGAAGGATGGAGAGAGGCCGGGGGAGGGCGACGCTCCTGCTCACACTTCTGCAGGAAAGCGCAAAGGATGCCTTTCACATTCTGATAATGTCCATTCTGCTAGAGACGCTAAGAAGACGGGGTACAAATATCTTAAAGGTTGGACGAGTCTTACCAAGTCGCTGCTTCGAAATGTCCAGATTCAACCCAGGGTGGCTTCCGCCTCCGGGACCCTGGAATCTCAGGGCGGGGAGGGGGTGTCTGCGGGCCTGGAGCTGGCTGTGGGGCTGTGGCCACATCTGAGGGTTGCAAAGCCCTCTGGGTTCCTTTCTGCCCCATCTCTGCAAGGGCAAAAGTTGGTTAGGGTTTGAAAGTCCATCAGGGGGACAGGTAACTTTCTCTCTCTCTCTCTCTCTCTCTCTCTCTCTCTCTCTCTCTCTCTCTCCTTAGATTAGGGAAGCAGGGAAGCAGTAAGTGCTTAGGGATTCTTTGCGCAAGCTTGCCAAGAACTAGCTGTCGCCAAGAAGAGATAAGGTCTTGGGCCTGAAATGTTCAAATTGTGCATTTTTAAAAAAATAGCAGAGTTGCTGACGGTTGTACGGCTCATCCCATTTTAACCTTTGAAAGTAGCTAAGGGTCAGCCAACATTTTAAAATCAGAAAACCAAAATGCATTGAACAGACCCAAGACATGCTCCTGATGATGACTTTAGAAATATGATTTTTCATAAGCTGCATGAGATCAATTTGTTATAAAAAAAGAAATTTCCATTTATCTGATGAAAACATGTCTTTAAGCCCCACACACTGCAAAACCTCAAAAATATTTAGTTTTGGGAGGTGTGTGTGTGTGTGTGTGTGTGTGCATGTGTGTAAGTGCTAGAGTTTTTGGACTTAGAATATTTACTTTTCTAGGGCAGTTTTCTTGTTCACTCTCTGGGATTGGCTGAAGGTTTTCCAGAACCTCCTAGAATATTTCTGATTTCTAAGAAAAAAAATAGTGTTTCTTTTAGAAAGTTAAGGAAAGGTAGGCCAAGTCAAGGACATAGGAGGGGGAGCACATTATTATTACTGTTATTAATACTGGGGATTGAACCCATGGGTCTTTTATCCCTGAGCTATGCCCCCAGCCCTATTTTATTTTTTATTTTGAAATAGGATCTTGCTATGTTACAGAGGTCCTCACTAAGTTGCTGAGGCTGGTCTTAAATCTGCAGTCCTCCTGTCTCAGCCTCCCAAGTACTAGAATTGCAGGCATGTCCCTCCACACCTGACTCTGAGCACATTTTTTGACTCAGAACAATACCTTTCCACAGTTGTCCCCAGCGCTCTCCTAACCTCCCTTCCACCGAAGAGGAGAGAAATACTCCCTAGCTTTCGCCTTGCAGGCGCCCATAACTGACTACAAAATGACCAGCCTCTTCGACAGATATTCATGATTTTTTGGGGAGAGAAATATAATAAATGTTCAGCCAGCTATTACTATGTGACAAGCAGCCACAAAAGTCTCAACGTCATACAAAAAAGCATTTATTAGCCGGGCGTGGTGGCGCACGCTTGTAATCCCAGCATTCGGGAGGCTGAGACCGGAGGATCCGGGTTCGCGGCCAGCCTCAGCTACCTAGTGAGGCACTCCGCAACTTAGTGAGACTCGGTTTCAAAATAAAGAATAAAAAAAAAATAGGGCTGGGGGTATAGCTCGGAGGTAGAATGCCCCTGAGTTCAATCCCCAATACCGCAAAAAAAAAAAAAAAAAAAAAAAAAGCATTTATTTAGCTCATGCATGTACAGGTCAATTGAATATGTCTCTTCATCTCAGTTGAGCTTGGTCATGCGTTAGGACCTGGCCCGAGATTGACTGATTGAGGCAGGACACATTGGAAAGGTTCTGCTTTGGCTGCATGGGTGGGGGGAAAGTGGCGGGTCTCAGTCGGATCTCCATCCTCCTGAACCAGCAGCCTATCCAGGGCATGCCTTTGCCATCTCGATGGTGGGGGTTCAAGATGGAAGCTCCTGCCCCCCACCCCACAGCATAGTTCAAGCCCTAACAAGTTTTAGAACTGATCCCAAAGCCAAGAAGTGGAAGAAATACACTGCATGCATGCCTATGTGGGGGAACTGTGCAGTCAGGTGTGAAAGGATGTGGACATAGGGAGGTGTAAGAACTGGCCCCCAAAATGTAATCTACCACAGTGTGTGTGAGACTTCTCTTCATTCATCAGAAAATCTCAATGGCTTTGCATTACTTTTAGCCTGGAACTTGATTGGAAAGAAAATCCTTCCTTTATCATTCTCTGTAATCTTTGTTTCCACTATCTTTTAATCAAATCTCCAACCCCAAATCCCTGGCCAAACAAATCTTAAACACATCTGCCTAAGCCGGGCGTGGTGGTGCATGCTTGTAATCCCAGCATTCGGGAGGCTGAGACCGGAGGATCCGGGTTTGCGGCCAGCTTCAGCTACCTAGTGAGGCACTCTGCAACTTAGTGAGACTTGGTTTCAAAATAAAGAATAAAAAATAGGGCTGGGGGTGTAGCTTGGAGGTAGAATGCCCCTGAGTTCAATCCCCAGTACCACAAAAACAAAACAAAACAACAACAACAACAAAAAAACACACCTGCCTGTTTCTGGGTAGCCTTCTCTATTTTTATTTTCATTTTTTAGCACAGGGGATTGAACCGAGGGGGCGTTCTATCTCTGAGCTACACCCCTGGCCCTTTTTATTTTTTCAGTTTTGAAACAGGGTCTCACTAGGTTGAGAATTTTGCTAATTTGCTGAGGCTAGTCTCGAACCTGTGATTCTCGTATCTCAGCCTCCCAAGTATTGCCCTCTCTGGTTTTTGTTTGTCAAAACCCTACCCTGGCTTCATAGCTGAATAAAGATTCTAATTCCTCCAACTAGCTCCAACCTTGGGCAGACTTCTTCCTCTCCACCTACATCACCAAATCACCTTTCTTGGCTGTGATCTTGGCTCAGAGCTCTTGAGGGCTGGACAAGTCTGTTGTGACTCTGCGTCCCCAGCATCCAGCTCACCATCAGGTGCTCAGTGAATGTTTACCCCAAGAAGATGGGAATGAAAAAGGAAGCAGAGAGGAAACTCTCTTCCAGAAGTTGGGGACCATCAGAGCTCCAGCTTCATTCAGCTGTCAGCCCACCCTGGCCCCTTCATTCCCACGAGGGAGTTAGCACATGGCAGGGAAAGAGCAAGTCGTTGGATACTCTCAGGTCCTTGTTTCACACCCCCGGATATGCAGATCAATCATCCTTTCAATACCTGATTCGCAGCCTCATCAATCTGCCTCTTAGTTTACCCTGAGTTGATTAGGTGATAAGATAGCTCATTGCATTAGCTGGATCATAAGATATTGTATTAGCATTTTCACAGCTATAATCTAAAGAACTCACCATGTAATTTAGAGGAAGGAAGATTTATTGGCTCATGGTTTTCCTTGGAGATTTTGGAGTTCAATTCAGGTGAGGCCAGGGACCATGGATCTCAGGGCATGGCCATGCGAAGCAGAGAGAGAGAGAGGGAGAATGAGCACAAGACTGTGGTCCTCACATCATGGAGGCCAGAAAGAGAGAAGGAACCATATATAACCCCCAAGGCTGCAGCCCCAGGCACCCATCTTCTCCAGCCACGCCTACCAGCCCAAGCCACCACCCAGATAAATCCATTACAATGGATTTATCTACTGCTGAGATTGCAACCACCATGCCTCCCCATTTCTGTGAGGACTGGGGGACACCTTAAGTCCAAACCATTACAGATCTGTACTTAGGAGTTGCAAAACCACTTCCTCATAGTGTTGGTCCTGTGCTATAGTTCTTTTTTAAAATTTTTTCTACTTTTATTGGTGCATTGTAGTCTCACATCATAATGTAGTTCAGAGTGAGAGGGACATACATGCACAGGGCACTTGGTGAGATTCCCCTGGGCTCCCTCCCCACTCTCTTCCCTTCCACATACATGGTATTGAGATTGGCATTGGTCATATCATATAGGTACATGAGATCAACCTCAGGGGGCTCAGACAAGATGCCCTCTCTCCTGGAAAGTCTTCACTTTCCCAGAAGTCGAGGCTCAAGTTCAAAATCCACCTTTCCGCAGGCCATTCTTAAAGTCAGAGAGCTCGCAGGATGTGTTTGCTGGCTTCATCACTCTTTGGGTAAATTACTTAATTGCTCTGAAAAGTTAGACTCATATTCATTTTATGTGTCTTAATGAGCTTTAGCTCTTGGATGAAAGTAAAATATGAACATAATGTGGTACGCGAATCTAGATTTCTTCTAGCATTTTATGGCTAGGTAGCTTTAGTAGAAGGAAATTAAGATTAAGGTCAATGAGAATGAAGGCACTGGAAGATTCTCCAGCCTTACTGATGCATCCTTTTCCCTCGCGTTTTAGGCAGGTCTTGGTCTGGCTGTCTGCCTCTGATCTGGCAGCCTTGCTGTTGTTTGGATGTTCGGATGTGTTGGGACCTGGGGCAGTGGCATAGGACTCCTTCTCTGAACTTTTCTTGCAAAAGCATCTTGACTTTAAGTAACATATTTGTTGTTGGTGACACAGAAGTTTCATCTCTCATCTCCAAGCTGGTAACATATGACTAGTTTAAATTTCTCCTCTGATAGAATAAATATGAAGTTTCATATTTCTTAGGGAATAATTTCACAAAGCCATTTTTTTAAAGAGAGGAACATTGTTACAGGTGAATTTTATTATCCCAGGAGTGACAGTTAAAAGTATTTTTCAGAAGATGTTCCCCCTTCTCCCTGTCATTCACTGCCCGACTGCTAAAACTGTAGATTTACTGTTGGCATCTTATATTTCTGGCTTTTTACATATTTAACTTTATCTTTATATAATAGGCACCTTTCAGAGGAGTTGGTGTATGAGTTTGGAATGTAAGCATGACAGAATTAATGGTTCTAATGACCCCTGTTTTTGAAATGCAAATTTGATAAAAGAAGAAAACTATTCTTTGTCCTTTGACTTCAGAAGCATTTATTCTCCTTTTTGAAGTGTTTCTTTTCCTTTTAAAAGTTTTTCTTTTAAACTTCAATACATGTAACTTTAAGAATCAGAGATGAGTGGGTGGTGCAGGCCTATAATCCCAGCTTCTTGGGAAACTGAGGCAGGAAGATCACAAGTTTGAGGCCAGGATGGGCAACTTGGCAAGACTTCCTCAAAATTAAAAAGGGCTGAGGATGTAGCTCAGAGTCAGAGAGCCCCTGGGCAATCCCTAGTACTGAAGAAGAAGAAGAAGAAGAAGAAGAAGAAGAAGAGGAGGAGGAGGAGGAGGAGGAGAAAGAATTAGAGGTGCGATCATTAACTACATGTACTATTTGAAGGCAACCATAGTTTCACAATAGAAAACCTCTTCACTGAGCAAATCATAGCATGCTCCGTGTGCATAAATTCATGTCCAGCCAGTCATTGAATTACCAGAAGAAACTAAATTTCTTGGAATTTTTCCCTTGGTCTTGTTTTCTTTGTGTGAAATTCCTTACTTTACATCTAAGAATAGTGTATTAGTTTTCTCCTGCCATGTAACAAATGTAGAGGTTTAAAATGACACCATTTAGCTGGGCATTGTGGTGCATACTTGTAATCTTAGCATTCAGGAGGCAGAGACAGAAAGATTACAGGTTTGAGGACAGCCTCAGCCAAAAGCAAGCCTCTCAGAAACCTAGCAAGACTCTGTTTCAAATAAAAAATGAAAAAAAACTGGAAGTATAGCTCAGAGGTAGAATACCCCTGGGCTCAAACCCCAGCAAAACAAAACAAACACCATTTATTACCCATCCTTTTGTGGGTCAGAAGTTCAGCAAGACATGGCTGAGTTCCTTACCTGGAGTCTCAAAGGCACGTATTTCTCTGGATATTTTGGGAAAGAACCTGTTTCCAAGCTCATTTGGTAGAATCTAGTTTCTTATGGATTTAAGACTGGAGTCTTATTTTCCTGCAGGCTGTCAGCGAGGGTCACTCTCAGCCTTTAGAGATTGCTCTTGGCACCTTTCCAAAGCTATCAGTGGCAGCCCATGGAATCTTTCTCATGTTTGAATCTCCTCCCATCCACTGGAGAAAACTCTGATAAAAGTCAGGCCAATCTGAACCATCTCCCTTTCTTAAAGTCAGTGGTGCCAGATAATAAAAATCTAATTCTGGGAGTCATCTTCTCAGTCTCCACCAACTCACAGGGAGCAGGTGCAGTGGAAGGGCAGAGGTTACTGCAGGATCGTCTTAGGATTCTGCCCATGACAGTGATGATAGTGATGGAGCATGTGATCACTCTCTTTGTGCATTGAAAAGAAGATTTCTTGAGCAAGCAGACCAGCTGTATGGAACATGATAATAGGAATAACAGTGTTTAAAAGAAGCGTTCTACAAAATAGAAAGGCTATGGCAACATCAAATTCCCTCTACACTGACATGTGTTTTCAATAAAGATTTTTATGTTTCATAATTGTTTTTCAAAGATTATAATATTTATTATTATTTTGATATCTGTGGCTAAAGAGTTATAATGGCAATTTAACCAGAAGAAAGATTTTAAACTTTCAATGATCGATTGGCTTTCTGGTTTCAATTCCATTTTCACTCATTACCTTTGTAGTAAAAGAAGTACATTTCCCATTCCATTAATGTGGGGCTTGACCACATGACTTAGCTTGACCAATGGGTTCCTTACAGATGAGAGGTAAGTAGAGACTTTAAATGTACTCATGCAATTAGATCTGACCTCTTGAACTAATGTCATTTATCCTGATAAGAAAATGTCCAGGTGCCTCTTGTCCAAGAAGAAAGAGATAAGGAATAGACCTGAGCCCACCCAAGATCTGGAGTCAGGTCTAGCTGCCTGGGGCAGAGCCACCACTCCTGACTCAGAGACTTTGGAGTGCAAAAATGAAATATTTGTCACTGAGTTTCTTGGGTTATTTTCTCAGCATTAATATGGCAAAACCTGTCTAACAAACTTAGAGATGTGTGCCAAAGGAAACAAATAAGTTAAAATTATATTTGTACACCTGTTTCCTTGAAGAGAATATTATTAGAGTAATTAATAAAATATTTTAATGAATAAAACATAAAGTTACATTTGGATGAAGTTCTGTGAAGAAATTAGAATGAAAATATAAACTCAAGAAAAAGAAGGCATTGAAAGACAAGAAGGGCTTGCTCCTGTTGTTTGTTTTTTAAGATGATGGCATGACAATTTTTATTGGGAACACCTAAATGAGTCATCTATAAAGTCAGATTTAAAAAAATACCAATACTTATTATATGCTAGAAATTATTCTCTTTGCAATTATTATTATTATTATTGTTATTGTATTGGGGATGAAACTCAGGGACATTCTACCTCTGAGCTACATCCACAGCCCTATTTTTATTCTTTATTTTGAAACAGGGTTTCACTAAGTTGTG
Organism: Graphiurus murinus; assembly: GCA_004027655.1. Lineage (NCBI taxonomy): Eukaryota > Metazoa > Chordata > Mammalia > Rodentia > Gliridae > Graphiurus > Graphiurus murinus. The sequence goes on along the minus strand of PVLC010008324.1, from coordinate 552 downwards.
GAGGACCTCACTAAGTAGCTGAGGCTGGCTACGAATCCAGATCCTCTGGTCTCGGCCTCCCCATGATTGGGATCACAATCATGTGCCACCATACCCAGCTGCCCTTTGCAATTATTTAAACATAGAGAAAAATGTATGATTAGGTACATTGCTTTTCAAATTTCTTTTAAGATATGTGTGAATAAGAAGTTTGAAGATCATCACAGCTAGGTAGTATCTTAAGGACCCTTTAATACAAAGACTCATGAAGTCCCAGAATAGCCAAAGCAATTCTCAGCAATAAGAACTATGCAGGAGGCATACAACTTCTGACTTCAAATTATACTACAGAGGTATGGTATTGAAAAAAGCAGCTGGGCATGGTGGCGCATGCTTGTAATCCCAGCATTCGGGAGGCTGAGACCGGAGGATCCAGGTTCGAGGCCAGCCTCAGCTACCTAGTGAGCCACTCCGCAAGTTAGTGAGACTCGGTTTCAAAATAAAGAATAAAAAATAGGGCTGGGGGTATAGCTTGGAGGTAGAATGCCCCTGAGTTCAATCCCCAGTACCGCA
>PVLC010008323.1:0-58831 GCA_004027655.1 Graphiurus murinus | reverse complement strand
CTTGTAATCCCAGCATTCGGGAGGCTGAGACCGGAGGATCCGGGTTCGCGGCCAGCCTCAGCTACCTAGTGAGGCACTCCGCAACTCAGTGAGACTCGGTTTCAAAATAAAGAATAAAAAATGGGGCTGGGGGTATAGCTCGGAGGTAGAATGCCCCTGAGTTCAATCCCCAGTACCGCCAAAAAAAAAAAAAAAAAAAGAATAAATAAAAAGGGTAAGCCAGGAGTGGTGGTGCAAGCCTTCAGTACTGGGAGGCTGAGACCAGAGGATCACAGGTTCAAGGCTAGCCTTAGCAACTTAGCAAGACTCTGTTTCAAAACAAAACAAAAAAAAAAAGAAAAAAGGCAGGAGTTGTAGCTCAGAGATAGGATATACTTGGATTCAGTCCCCAGTATAAAACACACACACACACACACACACACACACACACACACACACACGGGAAAAAAGAAAGTAAAAGAAACTTACATAGTAGCTCAGCATGGTGGCATGTGTTTGTAATCCCAGTACTTGGGAGGCTGAAGCAGGAAGATCATAGGTTTGAAGACAGCCTCAGCAACTTATGAGACCCTGTTTCCAAAAAAAAAAAAAAAAATGCTGGAGCAGGGCGTGGTGGCGCACGCTTGTAATCCCAGTACTTGGAAGGCTGAGACCGGAGAATCCAGGTTTGCGGCCAGCCTCAGCTACCTAGTGAGGCCAGGCAGAAGGCGAAAGGGAAGGCTGGAGCAGGAGGCGGGGAGGGAGCAGTGGGACAGAACAAGGATCCGCTGCGCTGCAGGTCTTCTGGAGGCCGGCGAGGGCGACAGAGTCAATTTCGGCGTTCCAGCCTGGTGTGGTGGTGCATGCTTGTAATCCCAGTACTTGGGAGGCTGAGACCGGAGGATTTGGGTACGGGGCCAGCCTCTGCTATTTAGTGAGGCCCTCCTCAACTTAGTGAGACCGTTTCAAACAACTAAAAAAAAAAAAAAAAAAAAAAGTAGGACTGGGGATGTAGCTCGGGGTAGAATGCCCCTGAGTTCAATTGCCAGTACTAAAAAAAAAAAAAAAAAAATTACTGCCTTCCGCGGAGAGACGCAGCGCAGCACAGGGTTGGGGCTGGTGGACTCTTTGTTTGTTTGCGGTACTGGGGATTGAACCCAGAGGCATTCTACCTCCGAGCTACACCCCCAGCCCTATTTTTTATTCTTTATTTGCAACCAGGTCTCACTAAGTTGCAGAGGGCCTCACTAGGCAGCTGAGGTTGGCCGCGAACCCGGATCCTCCGGTCTCAGCCTCCCGAATGCTGGGATTACAAGCGTGGTGGACTCTTTGGGGAGCGCGGGCTGTCCCTGCAATCCTGCGGTGGCCGCTCCGGCTCTCAGTGCAGGAGGGGTGGAGGGGGGAGGTCTGGGGTCGCGCGGGAGCCTGGGCTGGTCCAGGATGAGGGTGCAGGAGGGCGAGGAGGACCCGGAGCCTGCGGCGTCCGGGGGTCCCCGCCGTGCGGGCGGGACGGGGGCTCCAGGCCGGGGCACCGCAGGGAGCCCGGCTGCTCGGGGTGCGCGGGATTCGGAGGGTGTGCGGCGCCCCAAAGCTTCGGGGCGTCGCTCGCGGCACGCGGCGGGTGCCCCCGGGGTGTGCTCCGGCGGGGGGCTGCGCGGCCCGGAACTCCGCGTTCCGGGGGAAAGTTAGGGACCCGCTTTCGCCGGTCGTGCGCGCGCCGCCACGAGAGGGGGCGGGCGCAGAGGGGCGTGGCCGCGGGAGACGGGCGGGCACGCTGGCCAATGGGCGCGCTCGCCGCCGCGGCCCCGCCCCTCCGGGCGCCGGTGCCTCGCGCGCGGGCCGGACGAGCCGCTCAGTCGCGGCGGGCGCGGAGGTCTGGCGCTCCGGCCCTGGCCCGCGGGGCCCTGGCGGCCACGGTGGGCGCTCCCCGTGGGCCATGCCGCTGGGGACGCTGGACGCGCTGTACGTGGCGCTGGAGCTGGCCGTGGCCGCGCTGTCGGTGGCGGGCAACGTGCTGGTGTGCGCCGCGGTGGGCACGTCGAGCGCGCTGCAGACGCCCACCAACTACTTCTTGGTGTCCCTGGCGGCGGCCGACGTGGCCGTGGGGCTCTTCGCCATCCCCTTCGCCGTCACCATCAGCCTGGGCTTCTGCACCGACTTCCACAGCTGCCTCTTCCTCGCCTGCTTCGTGCTGGTGCTCACGCAGAGCTCCATCTTCAGCCTGCTGGCTGTGGCCGTCGACAGGTACCTGGCCATCCGCGTCCCGCTCAGGTGAGGCGCGAGGCCTTCGGGGGTCCTGGGACCCGCCAGGTTGGGGGCGCACAGGACGCCGGTGCTCGGGTTCCCATTTGGAGGAGGCCGGCCACCCCTGGAGACACCCCTGGAGACACGTGCGCCCCAGCGGGACCTGGGAGCCTCTGCGCCCCCCAGTGTCCCGGACGCGCCTGTCCGGATTCGGGGATCTTAGGCACAACTCTAGGGGTTGCAGGAAGCGCCATGCCTGGCAGGGCGGCAGTGGGAGGTTTGGGGATCACATCTCCATCCCTGCGGCGAAGGTTGCGCAGCTTCCGAGCCCAACGCAGTCCCGTGAGTGCTGAGTTTGACCACCGACCCGGCCAACTTTGGGCGCCAGGAATCTCACTGTCAGAAAGGGACCCTGCTCGCGACCCAGTTTCAGGATGTACCCGGTGGGAAACGAGTTGGCGAGACAGATCCTAGGGGAAACTGCCCAGTAACTTTGGGAAACATTTGTCCCTGCATGGTGACTCGAACTCGAATCGCCCCCATACTTTTTAAAAAGAGACGCAGTGCTTATTGGTCCACCAAACACTAGGGCCTTAGAGCCTCCATTCTGTCGTGGGACTTTCTTGGTGACCTGCCGCCCTGTCGGAGCAGGCTGAGAAGCAGCAGCCAGTATTTCAGAAAACCAAGTACTTATCCAGTCTTTCTCAGGATGTGCTTAAATCAACTCTCCTCCTTTTCCATGCTGAGAAAATGTGGGATTCAGGGGAGGGAGCCAGCCAGCAAGGGGAGTGAATCCCCGCTAGCAACTGATGAATTCAATGTTGAGGGTTTGTGCAAAGTTTATTCTCTGTCTTTGGTGCCTGGGCTCTTTTGGCATTTCAGAGGTGAGTTTGGGATCTCCTTAGATTTGGAGCAGGGCCAGGGAAACTAAGTTACAAGACTAGGAAGGGAAAGAACTCCATTATTGAGTACTGACTCTGAGCCAGCCACGCAGTTTATAGTGTACTTAGCCGGATGTGGTGGCACATGCCTGTAATCCCTGTACTTGGCAAGTTAAGACAGAAGGATCACAGTTTTGAGGCCAGCCTTGTCAATTTGGGGAGCCTCTCAGCAACTTAGTCAAACCTTGTTTCAAAATACAAAATAAAAATGGCTAGGGGTGTACCTTGGAGGTAGAAAGCTGCTGGGTTCAGTGTCGCCCCCCCCCCCCCACCAAGAAGATATACTTTAACTCTTGCAGTAATCCAGAGGATAGGTATCCTTGCCTGCATCTTATAGACGAGGGGTTGGTAGCTCAGGGAGATTAGAGTGTTCCCCACGGTGGTGCATAGGGAATGGGTGTCAGGCTGGACTTGAGCTCAGAGCTGGCAGTGTGTTCCCACTCATGCTGTCAGGCTGTCTTCGGCCGTGTGTGGCACCAGTGTTTGAGAAAAGAGGAGAAAAGCTTCCTATTTCTGAAGGAGGATCCTGCCTTCAGCAAACTGGTAGTTGGGAGGGAGGGAAATATGTTTGTGGGGATTGCGCGGGAGGATTCTCCCAGAAGCCTGTTTAGTAGGGAGATATGTTGAGCTCGGTCCCTGTGGGTTGTCCTGGGGCCCAGCGGGAAGCGGGCTGTGAGCCAGATGTGTGTGTCCAGGCTGCTACATGTCTGCTGCCCCTGGCGTCTGACCAGGAGGCCCGTGCATCCGGTCAGGTGTGGCGGGACCTGGATTTCCAAGAGGCTCGGGCAGCTGGGCGTTCTCCCCTCTCCTCCTGCAGGTCCCTTTCCAGGTCTCTCGGTTCTCAGAGTGGCTACTTGATGGCCTTTTGGACTTTTTGCGTGAGCACCTCCCCCTCCCCCAGCTGGAGTTGTCCATTGAAGGGAAACACCCCAGCTCACTCGGGAATTACCGCGTGAATCTCTTCTACCCCCCCCCCCCCCCCGCACACGCACATGGCACAGGAAGTTCCACAGGAGCTGAGATCTGTCAGTGCGCGGCCTGGCTTGGGCTGGGTGGGGTCTCAAAAAGAACAGGCGTGGGTGTCTTAAGGGAAGAGTGAATCACAGGCCTCCCCAACTTCTCCTTCGCCTTTGCTAAGGCCTGAGAGCGAGATGTAGGTGGAAGGAAGCAAGAACGCCGAATGGGGTCCCCTGGAGGCTCACCCCGTCCTCACCCTCCGGGCCCACTCGCAGAGCCGGGAGGGTGTGGGCGCCTGACCCGTCCAGGCCCTTGGTCCTCACCCTGGTGGGGTAGGAGCAGACCCGGCTCCTGGCGCTCCCCCAGGCCTCCCGCCTTCAGCTGTTCCCAAGGTTCAAAGCACGGAAATGACCCCTGTGGCGGGAATGTGTGCTCACAGCAGGCCAGGCTGTGCCTTCCAAGTCTAGGGGTGCTGGGGAGCCCCAGAGCCAGGCAGAGCGGGCTGCAGGCTCCGGCTGTGGGAGGTGGCCTGCCCCCACGGCCCAGGTTCTGCTGGCTTCCTCCTGGCTGGAGCACACCTTGCCTGATCCTGTTCCCTTCATCCTTCATGACACACGCACAGCCGGGCCGGGGCCGGGGTGTCCGTGGGCCTCTCTCTGACTGAGGGCCTTCCCTGCTCTGCTCTGGTCCAGTCTCCGTAGGGCTGAAGGCCGGAGCTGGACAAGGGTGTTCTGCAGGGAGCCTTTGGCTGGCTGGCTGCCTGGGTCAGACAGAAGGGGGCGTGTTTGTCTCCTGTGTCCCTGGACCCTGACCCTGTCGCACTCCCTGCCCTGTGCCACGCTGAAGCTCACCGCGCTGGGTATCCGGTCTGGGAGGTCAGTATTAGAGACTTTTTGCTGAGCGTGGTGGCACACATCTGTAATCCCAGTATTTGGGAGGCCAAGACAGGATTGCAGATTTGAGACCAGCCTCAGCAACTTAACCAGACCCTGTTTCAAAAATAAAAAATAGAAAAAGGGCTAGGGGTATAGCTTGAAGGTAGAATGCCCCTAGATTCTCCTCCCCCCAAAATAAGACTTAGCAAGACTTTCCTGGGCGTGGTGGCGCACGCTTGTAATCCCAGCATTCAGGAGGCTGAGACCGGAGGATCCGGGTTCACGGCCAGCCTCAGCTTCCTAGTGAGGCACTCCACAACTTAGTGAGACCCGGTTTCAAAATAAAGAATAAAAAATAGGACTGGGGGTATAGCTCAGAGGTAGAATGCCCCTGAGTTCAATCCCTAGTACTGCAAAAAAAAAAAGACTTTGTGCCTTGAGTGAAAATGTGGCCTCCACTTGTGTGGGGGATTCTGAATGCTTTTTCAAAATTAAAAAAAAAAAAAAAAAAAAATCTGTAAAGCTGGGCATGGTGGCACATGCCGGTAAATCCCAGGCTTGGGAGACTGGGACAGGAGGATCACAGGTTTGATGCCAGCCTCAGCAATGTAGTGAGACTTTCAGCAACCTAGCGAGACACTCTGTTTCAAAACAAAAAATTAAGAAGGGTTAAGGGTGTAGTTCAGAGGTCCAATGCCCTGGGTTTAATCCTCAGTACTGCAGGCACCCCCCCCTTTCCCCGCCCTTCCCAACGACTCCCTCTGCCCTCCTTGATGCCTGACACCCCTGCTTCAGTGTCTTTCCTTGGTCCTCCCCATTGCAGTGGGCTGAACAGTGCCCTCCCCCCCAAAAAAAAGACACACGCATGTCTTAATCTCAGAACCTGTGAATATGCCTATATATAACAGACAAAACAAAACAACCAAACCAAGAAAAAAGAAGAGGGAGACAATTTTCTTTTTTGGTATCATGGATTTTATTTTATTTTTTGGTGGTTTTGGTACTGGGGGTGGAAGGTAGGGGCATTCTACTTCTGAGCTACAACCCCCAGTCCCTTTTGTTTTTTATTTTTTATTTATTTATTTTATTTTTTTGCGGTACTGGGGATTGAACTCAGGGGCATTCTACCTCTGAGCTACACCCCCAGCCCTATTTTTTATTCTTTATTTTGAAACAGGGTCTCACTAAGTTGCGGAGTGCCTCACTAGGTAGCTGAGGCTGGCCTCGAACCCGGATCCTCCGGTCTCGGCCTCCCAAATGCTGGGATTACAAGCGTGCGCCACCACACCCGGCTTTGTTTTTTATTTTGAAACATGTCCTTGCTAAGTTGCACAGGCTGGGTTCCTGCAGATCAGCTGGGTGGTTTCTACATCTGTGGTACCCTTCTGAGACAGACAGAGAAGGGAGTGCTGCGGCCACAGCCAGGAAGCCAGGGCAGCCGGTAGGAGCTGGGAAAGGCACAGAACAGGCTCCGTGGAGAGCCCGTGGAGGGAAGGTGGCCCTGCCAGCACCGATGTCACGCTGTGGCCTCCAGAACTGGTAGAGAATCCATGTCTGAGGTTTAAGCCACCTCCTTGGTGGGACTTTGTTAGAGCAGCCCCAGGAAACCACCCAGCAGTGTAGAGTATGTTTGAGCTGACGCCTTTGCCTGCGCCCCTCTGCTTCCCCCACAGCAGACCTCTCCTCCACTGCTGTAGTCTCCTGTTCCTGTCAGGTCACCCAGGCAGCATCCGCCTTTTAACTTGGCCACTTCTGCACCTCATTGCAGGGACCCTCCTAGCAGTTCCTGCCAGCCCCTCTCCAGCCCCTGCTGGGCCCGGGAGCCCCCACCTTGTCTCCTGTGCCTGCCTGCTGCTGCTGTTGTTGTTGTTGTACTGGGGATTGAACCCAGGGGCATTCTACCTCCTAGCTCCACCCCCAGCCCTGTTTTATTTCTTTATTTTGAAATAGGGTCTCACTCTGTTGCTGAGAGCCTCACTAAATTGCTGAGGCCATGAACTTGTGATCCTCCTGCCTCACCCTCCCAAGTACTGGGATTACAGGCATGCGCCACCACGCCTGGCTCTCCCGTGCCCTTTAACCATTCTCCACAGCTGCTGGGAAGGATGATATAAAACGTAAGTCAGGCCAGGTGTGCTCGCACACGCTCATAATCCCAGTATTTGGGGGGCTGATACTGGAGGATCGAAGGTTGAAGGCCAGCCTCAGCAACTTAGCAAGACCCTGTTTCAAAATAAAAAATAAAAAGGGATGGAGGTCTAGCTCAGAGGTAGAATGCCCCTGGGTTCAATTCCTAGTACCCTTCCCGACACAGTTATGTCTTAGTCATGATCTCTGTCTGCTCAGAGCTCTGTGAGCTCTGTGAGGCGGGTTTTGTCTTCGATTCTAGAGGACCCAGCACTCAGCATGATGCCTGGCACGGGCAGTGACCCACGCTGTGGGTGAACACGTGAGTGATTTCGTGAAAGGAGCTGGTGTCGGGTGTGTCCTGCCAAGGGAGACAGCTGGGGCGGGTGTGGGGGGTACAGCCCAGAAAAGGATGTGGTAAGGGAGGATCCAAGGTGACAGGTCTGTAGTAAAAACCAGACCTCTCTGGCAGGCTACACTCCACCCCTATTATATTTTTTATTTGGAAACAGTCTCGCTAAGTTGCTGAGGCTGGCATTGAACCTGCGATCCTCCCATTTCAGCCGCTCAAGTAGTGGGATTACAGGTGTGCACCACCATGCCCAGCTCTAATAAGTTTAAAAGAAGAAACGAAGGGAAACCAGCTTCTGAAGGGACCCCTCACAGGCCTGGGGCGGACAGGCTGTGCGGAGGAGGAGCGGCTCAGCAAGGTCATGGGATGGGGGCTCGGCAAGCCGGCAGGACGCTGGGCTGGAGGGCTGGGCTGAGGGCAGGTGGCTGCAGAGCTGGGAGTGGCCCACAGGCCTGTCCTGCTGTCAGCGGAGGCCCAGGGTCACCGGGACGGGCATTGCTCTGCTGTTGTCCTGCACTGTTAGCACACACGAGTCCCGGCCTGGAGCAACACCCGTACACCAGCAGCAGGTGCCATAGTTTCGCTTGCCCCTGGGGACCTCCGCCCAACTGCAGGCGGTGGGAGGCCCGATCCTGGGCGTGTAGGTTTCCCGCTGGGCTCACACGCCTGGACAGAGGCCCAGGTCTGGTTTGGTGTGTGAGACCCTCAGCTTCTCTTGGGACCAGGTCAGAACCAAGGCCATGGAATCTGGAGGGCATCTGAAAGTCCTGTCCCGTGGCGGGGCTAGAGACAGGCCCGACCTAGCTCCTGGGCATGGGGAGCCCGTGGGAACCTCTGGGCACGGGGCCGTGAATGTGGAGTTGGCCTGCCCTCGGCGTGGACAGGCTCCCGGTGAAGAGTGGGAGCAGGGTTCCAGCCTCCGCGGCCTCGGGGCTCAGCCTGTGGCCGCTCTGGGCTGGATCATAGTATGTCTACCCACCCCTGAGAGGCAGGATGCCGCGGCCTTTCAGTGTCTGGAGAACAGAGTCCTGTGAAGAAACAAAAGGAAATGTTTTCAGGAGACAGATGGTCTGCGCTCCTTCCTCAGGGACCCTGTCTGGGGCCTCCCTCCCTCGCAGGGCTGGTGGGAGGTCTCATCGCTCACTCCTCTGCTTGGGATCAGCCGGGGTGTGCGAGCCGGGGTGTGCCCTGCCGAGCCAGATGTGGGGAAGTTGTGTCCTCAGCTCTCCTGACATGGGGGTTTTCAGTATTGTGACTACCAGCCACTGTTTGAAGCCCTTTCTGCAAGCCTTACCTGCCTAATCTCAGCTAACCTTTTTTTTTGTACTGGGGATTGAACCCAGGAGCATTCTATTTCGTAGCTATGCCCCCAGCCCTTTTCCTTTTTTATTTTGAGACAGGGTCTCGCTAAGTTGCTTAGACTGGCTTCGAACTGATGATCCCCTTGTCTCAGCCTCCCAAGTACTGGGATTACAGGTATGTGCCACTGTACCTGGTTTGTTGTGTGTGTGTGTGTTTGTGTGTGTATGACTAGGGATTGAACCCAAGGCATTCTATCTCCATGCTATACTCAGCCCTTTTTAAAATTTTTAATTTTGAAATAGAGCCTCACTAGGTTGCTGAGTTTCTCTAAATTGTGGAGGCTGGTCTCAAACCTTCCATTCTCCTGTCTCAGCCTTCCAAGTACTGGGATTATAGGTGTGTACCACCTATGCTTGTTTTTCGAGTTAGAGATCAACCAGTGGCCACGAGGTAAACATTCAAAAGTACAGGAGACTACAGAGGGAGCGCTAAGGCCCCTTCCTGCCTGGGCCATCCAGCCCCTCTGTCCGGCAGCCCCCAGGCCACTGCCCAGCTGACTCCTGGCTTCGCACCACCCTTCAGCAGCGTCGGTTGATTCCTCCCTGTGACATGAGCACTGCAGCTCACTCGAACCTTCTCCCCTGCCCAGCTCCTTCCAGTTTTGTTATATTTTGATTTTTTGCCTGTGGATATTTCAGCATTCATTCATTCATTCATTTTTTTGGTACTGGAGATTGAACCCAGGGGCATTCTACCTCTGAGCTATACCCCCAGCCCTATTTTTTTTTTAATTGGGGATTGAACTCAGAGGCATTCCACCTTCAAGCTACACCCCTCCACCCGATTTTATTTCTTGTTTGGAAACAGGTTCTCGCTAGGTTGATGAGTCTCACTACTTGCTAAGGCTGTCCTTAAACCTGTGATCCTCCTGTCTCAGCCTCCCAAGTGCAGAGATTACAGGAGTGCGCCACCACACCTTTTATTTTGCTTGACCTTTTTTGGGGTCTTTTTTTTTGTCTTTTTGGCACCATGAATTAAACCCAAGGCAATGAGCTTGCCACTGGGCCACATCCCAGCCCCTTATTATTTTATTTTTTTGCGGTACTGGGGATGGAACCCAGGGCCATTCTACCTCCGAGCTCCACCCCCAGCCCTATTTTTTTTTTTTTTAATTCTTTAATTTGAAACAGGGTCTCACTAAGTTGTGGTGTGCCTCACTAGGTAGCTGAGGCTGGCCTCGAACCCGGATTCTCAGGTCTCAGCCTCCCGAATGCTGGGATTACAAGTGTGCGCCACCACGCCCGGCTTTCATCCCATTGTTTTCTTTTTTTTTTTGCGGTACTGGGGATTGAACCCAGGGACATTCTACCTCCGAGCTATACCCCCAGCCCTATTTTTTATTCTTTATTTTGAAACCGAGTCTCACTAAGTTGCGGAGTGCCTCACTAGGTAGCTGAGGCTGGCCGCGAACCCGGATCCTCCGGTCTCAGCCTCCCAAATGCTGGGATTACAAGCGTGCGCCACCACGCCCGGCTTCATCCCATTGTTTTTAAAACATTTCTTATTTCGAAACAGGGTCTCCCTAAGTCGCGGAGGTTGACCTCAAGCCTGCTATCTTCCTGTCTTAGCTTCCCAAGTGCTGAGATTCCAGGCGTGGGCCACTGTGCCTAACTAAAGTTGATGTGTGATGCCAGCCACGGGGTCTGACCCGTTTGGAACAGAGGCGCCCTGGGCAAAGCCATGCAGCCGACCGAGAGCCCAGGACAGAAAAGAGCCTGAGAGCCAGAGCCGGGCCCCGGGACCAGTCAGTGAACGAGGCCTAGGAGCACGGCGCTGGTGAGGGCGGGCTGAGCGGGAGGCCCTGGCTCCAGAGGACCTGGTGGCTCTGGGGGTGCTGGGCTGAAGGAGAGGGAGTCTGGGCTGGCTCCCTGGCTTCCAGGCAGCTGGGTGGCGCCATCCGGGAACGCCTGGCCTGGGCTGGGCTTCAGGGGAGTTTGGGGCTGGGGGACTCGCTCCTCTTGCTTCGTGGGCCCCTTCCCTGCGGGCACCCTGGGCTGCTTCAGTTCACCGCTTGCCCGGCCCAGTCCCTCACGCCCCCAGCGCGGGGTTCTGTGTGTGACATCTTGATTTCTTCCACGCTGATCTCAACCCACTGCGCGTGTGTGTGTGTGTGTGTGTGTGTGTGTGTGTATGTGTATGTGTGTGTGTGTGTGTGTGATATTGGGGACTGAACCTAGGGATGTTCTACCACTGAACTACATCCCTAGCACCCACCCACCCTGCCTTGTTTTTATGCTTTGGAACAAAGTCTTGTGGAGCGGCTGAGGGCCTCGAACTTAGGAGCCTCCTGCCTCAGCTTCCCAAGAAGCTGGGATTATAGGCATGCACCACCACTCATGGCCCTGTGGATTTTTTTTTTTTTTTTTTTTGTGGTTCTAAGGATTGCATCCAGGACCATTCTACCTCTGAGCTACACTCCCTATTTTATTCTTAATTTTGAAACAGGGTCTCACTAAGTTGCTGAAAGCCTTGCTAAGTAGCTGAGGCTGACCACAAACCTGCAATCCTCCTGTCTCAGCCTCCCAAGTACTTGGATTACAGGCGTGCACCACCACGCCCGGCTCCCCCCCTTTTTTTTTTTTAATGTGGGGAATTTATAAAGTTTTCTTGAAAGACGTTCTGGAGCCAGTCCTGTTGCTCTGCTTCCATGCATTTCTGTTTGATCCATCCTTGCCTGTGCCGTGCTCCAGGGTGCCCGTCTCCTTCCTCCCTGGCTCTCTACGTCCACACTGGCCTTTTTAAAGCCATTCTTGGCTGGGCATGGTGGTGCACACCTGTCATCCCAGTACTGGGGAGGCTCTCACAGGAGGATAGCAGGTTTGAGGCCAGTCTCAGTCACTTAGCCCCATTTCAAAATAGAAAATAAGGCTGGGGTGTGGCTCAGTGGTGCAGTGCCCCTGGGCTCCATCCCCAGCATCAAAGCTATATAAAGGCACTCTGCTTTAGCCTACCGCCTTTCTGCCTTTTCTATAGTGCTTGGGATGGAGCCCAGGGACATTCAAACTAATGAGCTATGCCCTGGTCCTTTTTATTTTTATTTTTTGCGGTACTGGGGATTGAACTCAGGGGCATTCTACCTCTGAGCTATACCCCCAGCCCTACTTTTTATTCTTTATTTTGTTGTTTGTTTGTTTTGCGGTACTGGGGATTGAACTCAGGGGCATTCTACCTCTGAGCTACACCCCCACCCCTATTTTTTATTCTTTATTTTGAAACAGGGTCTCACTAAGTTGCGGAGTGCCTCACTAGGTAGCTGAGGCTGGCCGCAAACCCGGATCTTCCCGTCTTAGCCTCCCAAGTACTGGGATTACAAGGGTGCGCCACCACACCCGGCTGGTCCTTTTTATTTTGAAGCAGGGCCTTGATAAGTTGCTGAGGCCGGCCTTAGACCTGCAATCCTCCTGTCTTGGCTTCCCAAGCGTTGAGATCACAGGCCTGCACCACCACGCCCAGCTGGGCTGCCCTCTCTGAAAGAAGATCGGATTGCAGCTCCTGTTTCCAGTGCTGGAGGAGAAGGCCCCAGGTCTCTCCCTGGCCCTGTGCCCTCCTGCTCTGGGCCTGCGTCTGCCCTTGGCCGCATCCTTCTACTCTCTCCCTTTTGTTTCTCTGCCCAGCTCCTCAGGACGCCTCTCCTTCCTGGAACTTGCTGAGCTGAGCCGTTGTGCGTACTTTTCCTCCTGCCTGGAATGTCCTGTCTCTTCACTGTCACTGAGAATGACCCTCCCTGGGAGCCCCCAGGACTCCTCCGTGGCGCCGTGTGCTCCTTGCTTGTGGCCTGCCTCGGCTGGAGTCTGTCATCTCACTGTTCCCGTGCCTCGTGCCCGTGACGGGGAGCAGCCGGCAGTGTGTGTGCGTGCATGCCTGTGTGCAGGGGGTGGGTGGTCGGCTTGGACACGGAGGGTGAGCTCGTTGCCTGTAGAGACCAGAGAGGTAGGAGGAAGGCTGGACTGCCTCACTGCCACAACAGGGAGGTCTGACAGGGAGGGTCAGCAGTGTTACGGAGGTAAGTACCTCCTAAATTTGGAATTTCCAGAAATCATTAGTAACCTAGATTTTTTTTTTTTTTCCAAGCTGGGAAATTGAATCCAGGAGCACTTTACCTCTGACTCTGAACTCTATTTGATTTTTTTTTTTTTTTTTAATGGTACTGGAGATTGAACCCAGAGGCATTCTACCTTCAAGCTATACCCCCTAACCGTTTTATTTATTTCTTTTTTTTTTTTTTTTTGCGGTACTGGGGATTGAACTCAGGGGCATTCTACCTCCAAGCTACACTCCCAGCCCTATTTTATTTATTTGGAAACAGGGTCTCACTAAGTTGTGGAGTGCCTCACTAGGTAGCTGAGGCTGGCTGCGAACCCGGATCCTCCGGTCTCAGCCTCCCGAATGCTGGGATTACAAGCGTGCCCCACCACACCTGGCCAAACAAACATTTTCAATGTGGAACCTTTGCTGTACTTTTCGCTTAGATTTACGAGTTGTTAATATCTGTTAGGTTTGCATTCCCTCTCTCTCGCACGCCCCACACTGAGGAGTTGTAGCAGGTGCCGTGGTCCCCGGTTCTTCCTGTCATGCTCTTGGACATTTTCTCCTTTCTTAGTCCAGGCTCCACTGAAAGGTCATGCTTGCATTCAATGTGTGGCTTTAATTTTCTTGAATCGGAAATGACTCCCTAGTTGTTTTTTTGTGTGTCTTTCGAGATACTAACATTTCAAGAAGTCCAGGTTGTGTTTTTTCCGGAAAGCCCCTCAGTCTGGCTTGGTTGTTTCCTCATGGCTGCATTCAGGGGGAGCGTTTTCCCGTGGCGACACTGTCCACAGAGAGACGTGTGTCTTTCCCGGTTCCTCTCATACAAAGGCAGAGTCCACTGGGTGTGGTGATCCAGCACTCGGGAGGCTGAGACGGGAGGGTCGCAGGTTCAAGGGCAGCCTCAGCAACTTAGTGAAACCTCGTTTGAAAACAAAAAAGTAAAAAAGGCTGGAGCAGCGCAGAGGCAGAGCGTCGGGCCCACCGCGGGCATGTTAAATGCGGTGGTGTGGTGAAGGTTGCCCCCCTCTCACACTCACGGTGTGTGTGTGCTCCATGCTGATGATTCTCGCCCGAATCAGCGATTCCCACGGTGGCCATAATATGGTAATTTTCTTTTTTTTTTTTTTCCACTTTCCTTCCACATGTAGCAGTGCATTCTTCTGTAAAGTTTTACCTTCTCCTTGCCTTTCTGTTTTCTTAATAGCCGTAGGAGATTATGGAGTTTGATTCAGTGAGTTATAATCCATTCCTTTTACCCGCTTTGCTGCCGTTGGCCCTCAGGTCCACTTCTGCCTGGGTGTGCCTATCACTTTTGAGCATTCCTTACTCTCCAGCATAGGATGATATTCTAGGCTCTGATCTGAAACCAGCCATTCTACAAAGAGCCTCGGTTCCTATCAGTGGAGAGTGGGATTTAGAAACCAAGATTTGGCTAGGTTTGCCTGTTACTGCTAGAGTATTATTTCTCTTAATGATAAACAGAGCTTTTTTTTTTTTTGCGGTACTGGGGATTGAACTCAGGGGCATTCTACCTCCGAGCTACACCCCCAGCCCTATTTTTTATTCTTTATTTGAAACAGGGTCTCACTAAGTTGCAGAGGGCCTCACTAAGATAAACAGAGCTTTTTTAAAAAATAAAAAAGAAGCCAGGCATGGTGCTGCACACCTGTAATCGCAGTACTTGGGAGGTTGAGTTAGGAGGATCACAGGTTCGAGGGCAGCCTCAGCAACTTAGTGAGGCCCTGTTTCAAAACAAAAAGTAAAGTAAAAAGGGCTGAGGGTGAAGCTCGGAGGCCAGTGCCCCTAGGTTCAATTCCTAGCACCACACACACTGAAATAAAATAAGAGAAGCTTGCTTATAATAGAATGTCATCCTGAAATGGAATAGCTGAGTCAAATCGCTGGGCATCTAGCGTAGCAGTCACTGATTCAAGCAAGGGTCATCAATAGGTACAAAAACTCGGGTGAAAGTTTGATGAGGAATAAGATACTTACGAAGCCTCAATTATGCACCACAAGACACCTGCTAATTAAAAGGAGGCAAAGAGGTGCAGTGGACAAACCCGCCAGACACCACGGTAACCAAGCGGTCAAAGTGCCCGTCACCAGTAAGGGGCACCAACATGATGTGCCTCTTGGTGGCATTTGACAATTGATGTTGTTATTGGCACACCAGTCTCTTTCACCCCAGCCTTGGGAGGGCACTTCTGGGGGTTGGTGACGGATGTCTTTTGCCTCTCTGGCACCCGGCGACTTTGGGCCATCTTGGGTCCCATCGGTTCTTGAGAACGATGCTTGAGGCTCATCTGGTAGCAGCCCAAGGAGTTCAGTCTGTCGATTGTGATAACTCACTTAGGCTGGGCGTGGTGACGCACGCCTGTAACCCCAGTACTTGGGAGGCTGAGACAGGAGGATCGCAGGTTCGAAGCCAGCCTCAGCAAGTAGTGAGACTCTTATCAACCTAGTGAAACCCTGTTTCAAAATAAAAAATAAAATAGGGCTGGGGAGCCGGGCGTGGTGGCGCACGCTTGTAATCCCAGCACTCGGGAGGCTGAGACTGGAGGATCCGGGTTTGCGGCCAGCCTCAGCTACCTAGTGAGGCACTCCGAAACTTAGTGAGACTCGGTTTCAAAAATAAAGAATAAAAAATAGGGCTGGGGGTATAGCTCGGAGGTAGAATGCCCCTGAGTAGAATGCCCCCTCGCTCCGTGAATACTTTTGTGCGTGTGTGTGACACTTGGGATTGAACCCAGAGGCCTTCTACCTCTGGGCTACACCCCCAGCCCGATTTTACTTATTTGCAAACAGGATCTCACTAAGTTCAAGAGGACCTAAGTAGCTGAAGCTGGCTGTTAACCTGCGTCCTCCTGTCTCAGCCTCCCAAGGCTGCGATTACAAGCGTGCGCCACCACGCCCAGTCATGAATACTTTTTAAAGAGCATTTTTAGTTTGGCTCCATGGGAAATGTGGAAGGAGAGGCGACTGCGTGTGGTAGAAGCGCTCGTCTTCTGCAGACGGCGGCGTGTGGTCTGTCAGCTGCAGCCAGGCCCACAGCCGCAGACCTCACCTGCTCTGGGCAGGCTGCCACGCGGGCGGCAGGCAAGCCTCTGATTCCGGAGGCGGAGTCGGTCCCCGGCGGACGCTAGAAGCCGAGTCGGTGAACTCGGGCTTCTAGCGTCCGCCTGCCTGACACAGCGCTGGTGTGAGCAGGAGTCTGTACAGTGGAGGAGCCTGTGGTTCTGCTGGGGGGAGATGGGGGTCGGTGGGTGGTGGGAGGGGCATTGGGCAGTCCTGGGGGAGCAGGGCAGCACAGCTGCGCACTTCACACACTGCTCTGCCCAAGCAAATTTTTTTTTTTTTTGCGGTACTGGGGATTGAACTCAGGGGCATTCTACCTCCAAGCTACACCCCCAGCCCTATTTTTTTATTCTTTATTTTGAAACCGGGTCTCGCTAAGTTGCAGAGTGCCTCACTAAGTAGCTGAGGCTGGCCTCGAACTCGACATCCTCCGGTCTCAGCCTCCCAAGTACTGGGATTACAAGCGTGCGCCACCACACCTGGCTTTCCAAGTGAATTAGTTCACGTGTGATAGGTAAATAGGGGAAGATGGCTGTTTGCTTTGTCGTGTCTGATTTTGCCTAGGCAAAGGAGGGGGGTTAGCAGGAGTGGAAATGACAGTCGTCTGCAGGAAAGGGAAGAGCCCTCAGTTTGACTCCTGGGGCTTCTACGAGGATGGCCACCGCGGGCGTAGCTGGCTCCCCTGGTCAGAGCGCCTCTCAGTGTCACCCTAGTGAAGGTTTTGTTGGGATTCCCCTTAGACTTTCCTGGTGTGTTTTTCTACGCACTGTGGCTGTCGCTGGCCCTGCTGGTTGGTGTTCCAGCGGTCTGCCCTAACCTGGTCACACGCAAAGACCTGCCACTTGTGTGCACTTGTAGAGAACTTGAGGTTTTCTAAGAGCGTGTGCACTGTGCAAAGTGGAAATAGAAATGTTTGTGTTTCCAGAGAAATGAAACTCGTGAGCGAGACCCAACATAAAGAAAACCCTCGTAAACCACGCCGAGCTCAGCGCGCACCTCCTCAGCAGTGGCCTTTTATCTGGTACAGGCCACAGCGCGGCGCGGAGGCGGGCTTGGAGCCACTGCCGGTGACACTGGCGCTTGGGGCTGCCGTGAGAACCAGGATTGGGCTCGGGCTGAGAAGGCGCCCCACTTGTGCTGCAAGCCCCAAAGTAGGCCAGCGCTGCTGTGCGGCCCTTGGCTTCCCTCCCTTCCTTATGTAACCACAGCGTCCACACTGTGCCCTTTTGTTGATCCCCTCCATCTCCCCAGCTCATGAGTTCAGTGCACGGCTCTGCACACAGCGGTGGGGCTGGACCTTCCCAGACTCTTCAGTGCGGCCCACAAGGGCTGGCCTCCTTCCGCCTCCTGCTCCCGGCCTCCGTGCCATGTGCAGGTCCTCTGGAAGGACACGGCCATCCACACAGGCCTGAGGATGCTGAGAGCCAGCGGTGCACGAGGAAGGCGCAGAGGCCCCTGGGGAGAGGGCCCGGCACTGCTGAAGCGGGAGGCGCCAGGGACCCCAGGCCGCCCTCCCTGCGAGTCCCTGCCCTGTGCCTGGGCCAGGGTGCGTGTCCTGCCCGCGTGGAGTAGAGCCCCCGTGCTGTTTTTGTCTTTGGAGCCCCAATTTTCTCCCTGTGGAGGAGGCGGTGCGCGTGGGGTGTCCAGCAGAAGCAAGCAGGTGTGTCTGCTGCCTCTCTCCTAGGGAGCACTCTCCAAGAGGGCAGAGAGGCCCCTTCCTCGAGTCCAGTTCCCACGTGGCTGCCCGCAGAGCAGGGCTCCCTGGAACCAGCACGAAGCTCTGGCAAAGGCAGATGTGACCGGTGGCTGGTGACCACTGCACCCGGCCTAACTCACTCTTTTTTTAGTCTTCTGTTTCAGTGAATTTTAAACCCTTAGGAAGCACCCTTGATCATTTGAAGGGGGGGAGTATTGGGGTTTGAACCAGGGGCATTTTAACTCTGAGCTACATTAAACCTCATCCCTTTTTACTTTTTTGGTACTGAGAATTGAACTCAGGGGTGTTCTTCTACCTCTGAGACATCCCCAACCCTATTTCATTTTTTATTTTGAAACAGGATCTTGCTAGGTGGCCAGGAGTCTTGTTGTGGCTGTCCTTAAACCTGTGATCCTGTCTCAGCCTCCCAAGTGCTGGGGTTATAAGTCTGTGCTCCCCATATCCTTGATTCTTTATCTCCCTACAGTCAGCTGCTTCTACCTCTAAAGGACATATTTCTTTTGTGTGTGGTACTGGGGATTGAACTGAGGGGCATTCCACCTCTGAGCTACACCTCTAGCCCTATTTTATTTTTTATTTTGAAACAGGGCATCACTAAAGTTGCTGAGGCTGGCCGTGAACCTGCGCTCCTCCTGTCAAGGCCTCCCAAGTGCTGGGATTACAGGTGTCCACCACCACGCCTGGCTCAAAGTATGTATTTCTTGTATCATCTTGGCTTTTATCCTGGTCCAAGCCAGTATTTTTTCTTGAATTAGTCACAGATTTCTCTGCTTTTCTTGCTCCCCTAGAGTTCAGTCTGCATACTGTGGCCACGTGAGCTTCACCCCCTAAACCAGTGCCATTCCTTTGCTTCCACGCCCGGTGGCTCCTCATGGCCTGCACTGCCCCGGCTTATCTCAGGCTCATTCACATTGCCTTTTTGCTTCTTGGGGGAAGTAACGTTCTTTCCTCTCAGAAAGCTTTAGCATGGCTAGGCATGGTGGTGCATGCCTGTAACCCCAGTACTTGGGAGGCTGAGGCAGGAGTAGTACAGGTACAAGGACAGCCTCAGCAATGCAGCAAGACCCTGTTTCAAAACCAAGAAAGTGCTGGGGTATAGCTCGGAGGTAGAATGCCCTTGGTTCAATCCCCAGCCCCCTCCCCCCAAACTTTAGCATATGCTGTTCTTACTGGAACATTCTCTCCACTTTTCTTTTTTTTTTTTTTTGCGGTACTGGGGATTGAACTCAGGGGCGTTCTACCTCCGAGCTATACCCCCAGCCCTATTTTTTTTTATACTTTATTTTGAAACCGAGTCTCACTAAGTTGCGGAGTGCCTCACTAGGCAGCTGAAGCTGGCCGCGAACCCGGATCCTCCGGTCTCAGCCTCCCAAATGCTGGGATTACAAGCGTGCAACACCACGCCCGGCTCTCTCCACTTTTCACTTCTTACCATGATAGATTTCTGCTGAAGAGAAGCCTTCCCTGATTCCCTGACATATCAAAGGTGTGCTTGCTTTTCTAGGTTTCCAGTGCCTAGCAGAATGTATGGTACAAAGGAGGAATTCTTTGGATGAAATAAGAGAGGTAGTGATGCGGGATTCACAGAAAGCTGGGACCAGCTGCCCCCAACAGGATCTCCTGTTTTTCTTTTCTTATCCAAGGCGATCTGGCATAAAAGTAATTATTCACATGTGCAGGCTCCAGCAGTTTTGGGAAGTTCAGATGTGAGTAGATTCCTGTTGTTTTGATCTCCAGTGGGAAGCTGTCCCATGAGCCCTTTCTACAGGGCACCCTGTATCCAGTACTGCTTTAAAATAGAAAGTAGGTTGGGCCAGGCGGCACCTGCTTGTAATCCCAGTACTTGGGAGGTTGAGACAGGAGGATCCCAGGTTTGCAGCCTGCCTCAGCAACTTAGACCCTGTTTCAAAATAAAATAAAATATAAAATAAAATAAACAGGGCTGGGGATGCAGCTCAGCAGTAGAGTGTCCCTGAGTTCCGTTCCCAGTAACTAAGACATGCACATAAAACAAGAGGCAGATGCAGCTGGAGAAAGCAGGCCTGGGCCCTGACTGAGCTTCTGCTCTTCGGTTCATATCGGCTCATTATATTCAAAAGCTTTGTATCTCTGTTCTTCATTTTTGAAATAGAATTCAGATTACAGAAGTGTTGCCTCCAGAGCATACACTTTGGGATGCAGGTAACAGAGTACTAACATGGTGTAAGCAATCCCCGAGTTCCATGGTCTTGAAACAAGCGCAGCCATGATGTTCTGGGCTGGTCTTCTGCTTGGCCACTGGCTTGTCGTAGGCGTGTGCCGCATGGTCACAGATGGAGGCTACAGCTCTGGGATCAGCGTCTCCCACAAGAGCATCAGAAGCAGAAGGAATGGGATTGGGCCAGAGCTCTCTTCATACGTCTTTTTCCTTTCATTAGCAGGAAGTCAAACATTTCCTGGAGGTCCGCGGATGGCCATCTCATTATTCCCCCTAGACCAATCACCGACAAGAGAATGGAAGCACCATGGTCTGCTTACCCCAAATAGAACCCACCTGTCAGGGCCGACTTGTGATCGGCTGCACTCAGCCAGTTTCAGTTGAGTCCTGAAGGGCAGGGCTGGAGGGCAGGCTGCCGCATGGACGCACATCCCTTGTCTGTTTGGCCTTTAGGAAGCATGGGGCCGTGTTATTCACATCTCTGGCGAGGCGCTGGCAAGGAGCAACTTTTGTTTTTTAAAGGCAGGTCTTATATTCCTCAATAAGGAAAGAAGCAGAAAGGGCTTGGAAATAGACTCACTGGGAAGAGAAATTCCGTGAGCACCTGAATCCAGCAGGTGATCTGTAGTAAAGGCCCCGCAAACGAGTAGCCTGCTGCTGAGAGGTGCCCTTCCAGGGAGGCGAGACTCAGTGCTCTGTTGAACTTCCGCAGCAAAGGCCACAGCAGTAAGCTTTTCTAGATGCAGAATCTTGCTTTTAAAGCTGTTTGAGCCGAGCGTGGTGGCGCACATTTGTAATCCCAGTACTTGGGAGGCTGAGATGGGAGGATCTGGTTCACAGCCAGCTTCAGCTACTTAGCGAGGCCCTCTGCAACTTAGACCGTTTCAAAATAAAGACTAAAAAATAGGACTGGAGGTAGATAGAATGCTCCTGGGTTCCATCCCCAGTACCGCAAAAAAAAAAAAAAAAAAAAAAAAAAAAAAAAGTCTATTTGATAGGTCAGATAACAAATAGGATGTATCTGTAATGACCATTTTATTAACCTGTTGTGTACCAGGCATTGTGCTAGGTCCTGGGGATTCAGTGTAACAGTTATGTAACAGATAATCAGGCTCTATGACAATGTGTTTGGGGCCAGAGAGTGGAGTAGCTACCTCTGCCTAAACGGTGACCAGGACAGGAGGTGGCCTTTGAAAGTACAGGTCTTTTGGCTGATGCCAGGGCAGGCAGGCACTGTACACAGGGCGCTGAGGCCCCCTGGAGCAGGAGCGTGGTCCTGCAGCACAGGAAGCTGGACCTTTCCATAGGCAGGTCTTCAGGCACTGTGCGTCAGGTTACTCTCTAGTCCCCCCTTCCTAGCCAAGAGGCTACAGAATTTATTTTCACTTAGTTAATGTATTACATTGAATATATAAATTTATATAAACAAATTGTGGACCAATTATTAATACTTCCCATTTTTTATGTTTTTTTTTTTTTTTTCAGTACTGGGATTGAACTCAGGGGCATTCTACCTCCGAGCTACACCCCCAGTCCTATTTTGTATTCTTCATTTTTCTGAAACAGGGTCTCAGTAAGTTGCAGAGGGCCTCACTAAGTAGCTGAGGCTGGCTGCGAACCTGTGATCCTCCTGTCTCAGCCTCCCAAGTACTGGGATTGCCAGTGTGCACCACCACGCCCGGCTCTGTATCGGCTCTTACTGAGCTCCTCAGAGCGGCTGGCTCACACTTGCGGTGGTCTCTAGCGTCGAGGGGACTGGCCACGATCTGTTAGTGAAGGGCTTCGGTTGCAGAGCACTGTGAACTGACCGTAACAGACGATGTTCTTCTGAACAGGTATAAGAGTTTGGTCACTGGGACGCGAGCAAGAGGAGTCATTGCTGTGCTCTGGGTCCTGGCCTTTGGCATTGGATTGACTCCGTTCCTGGGGTGGAACAGTGGAGACAGTGCCACCAACAACTGCACCCAGCCCTGGGATGGAGCCACCAACGAGAGCTGCTGCCTTGTCACGTGTCTCTTTGAGAACGTGGTGCCCATGAGCTACATGGTGTACTTCAACTTCTTTGGGTGTGTCCTGCCCCCGCTGCTCATAATGCTGGCGATCTACATCAAGATCTTCCTGGTGGCCTGCAGGCAGCTTCAGCGCACGGAGCTGATGGACCACTCGAGGACTGTTCTCCAGCGGGAGATCCACGCCGCCAAGTCACTGGCGATGATCGTGGGGATTTTTGCTCTGTGTTGGCTACCAGTGCATGTCATCAACTGTGTCACCCTTTTTCAGCCAGCTCAGGCGAAGGATAAGCCCAAGTGGGCAATGAACATGGCCATTCTCCTGTCACATGCCAATTCAGTTGTCAATCCCATTGTCTATGCCTACAGAAACCGAGACTTCCGCTACACTTTCCACAAAATCATCTCTAGGTATGTTCTCTGCCAGACAGATACCAAGAGTGGAACCGGGCAGGACGGGGCACAGCCTGATCTCCATATGGGCTTATGACCTCGGCTCTGGCTTCTTGGAGAAGGCTCAAATTCACAATGAACAAAGGGGTAAGACACGACTGGCTGGTTCTCACCATGAAAGATAGCTACGCCTCACAAGTACATGGGCTGCCTTTCTGAACACTTACTCAGAGTTAACCACATATCTCGCGAATACGTCCATGTTATCAGGAGACTCCAAGGGTTGACGGCTGTATTTATGGTTTTATTTTTTATTTTTTTTGAGGTACCGTGGAGGGAACCTGGGGGCGTTCTACCTCCGAGCTACAGCCCCGGCCCTATTTTTTACTTTGAAACAGGGTCTCACTAAGTTGTGAAGGGCCTCACTAAGCAGCTGAGGCTGGCTGCGAACCCAGATCCTCCAGTCTCAGCCTCCCAAGTACTGGGATTACCAGTGTGCACCACCACGCCCAGCTTGTATTTATGGTTTTATTCGGCTGCTCTGTGTGGATGATGAAGGCTCCAATAGGTTCTGAAAGACTGGTTTGTTTTGTTACTGAAACTATTTTACTGTGAAACACTGAGACTATTATAATGCAAATATTTTTAACTCAGAGGCAGTGGAAAAATAAAAGCTGGTTGTAGTAATGTATCGTTGTTCTTAGGAAAGCTACCAAGAAAACTAAAAAGTATATTCTTCAATGAAGAAACTGCTATATTAATTTAGAGAATAGCCTCCTAAATTCTTAAGTAGAATTATCAAATAACAATTTTTTTTTTTTTTTTCCGGTACTGGGGATTGAACTCAGGGGCATTCTACCTCCGAGCTATACCCCCAGCCCTATTTTGTATTCTTTATTTTGAAACCGGGTCTCGCTAAGTTTCCGAGTACCTCACTAGGTAGCTGAGGCTGGCCGAGAACCCGGATCCTCCGGTCTCAGCCTCCCAAATGCTGGGATTACAAGCGTGCGCCACCACGCCCGGCTTCAAATAACAATTTTAAGCACCATTCTTTTCAAATACAAAACACTACTCTAGAAGAAATTGGAGAAATGAGAGCCCTTCTTTACCAAGTCCCTCTTCTAGAGCTAGGGACTGAATCTCACTTCTAAGTTCAAGTTTTGCCAAACTTTTGGATACTAAAGTGTGAAAAATCCAAGCAAAATTATGTAACTCTTTGTGTATTCAGTGGAATGAAAATAAAGCCTTTTAAAAAACAAGCTAGGATGCTGCATTACCTAGTTATACACCAATGTACCTACTGGTTATAGTTTACTTTGAAGGCTGCTTGATTTATTTATTTATTTTGGTGCTGAGGATTGAACCCAGAGGCATCCTACCTCCAAGCTACATCCCCAGCCCGATTTTATTATTTTGAAAGAGGGTCTCACTAGGTTGCTGAGAGTCTTGCTAAGTTGCCAAGACTGGCTTTGAACCTGCCATCCTCCTGTCTCAGCCTCCTGAGTACTGAGATTACAATCATGTGCTACCACGCCCGACTTGAAGACTGCTTTAAAAAGTAGTTTAAAGCTGGGCATGGTGGCAATGCTTGTAATCCCAGCATTTGGGAGGCTGAGACTGGAGGATCCGGGTTCACGGCCAGCCTCAGCTGCTTAGTGAGCACTCTGCAATTTAGTGAGATCCTTTTTCAAAATAAAGAATAAAAAAAAAAAAAAAAATAGGGCTGGGGCTGTAGCTCGGAGGTAGAATGCCCCTGAGTTTAATCCCCAGTTCCGCAAAAAAAAAAAAAGGTAGTTTAAGCTGGTTACAGTGGCATACACGCCTGTAATGCTAGTACTTGGGAGGCTGAGACAAGAGGATCACAGGTTTGAGGTGAGTACATGGTAACCTATCAGGACTCTGTTTAAAAATAAAAAAATATAATAGGGCTTGGGGTATAGTTTAGAGGTATAACCACTTGGATTCAATCCCTAGTACCACCTCCAACCCCACAGAAAAGTTTATACTCAGTCCAAGATTTTTTTTTTTTTTTGGTACCGGGGATTGAACCCAGGGTCATTCTATCTCCAAGCTCCACCCCTAGCCCTATTTTTTATTCTTTATTTTGAAACAGGGTCTCACTAAGTTGCCGAGGACCTCACTAAGCATCTGAGGCTGGCTGCAAACTGAGATCCTCCAGTCTCAGCCTCCCAAATACTGGGATTACAAGTGTGCTCCACCACACCTGGCTAGTCCAAGTTTCTTTGTAGCAGAAAAGTTGATTTTTTTTTCTTGCTACAACTCAACACAGCACAAAGCTTTGCTAACCACAGGCCACTGCAGCATATGTGGCCTTGGGCTTTTCACCCAGCTAGCACCTTACTGTCTTGGGGCATCCGGATAAAGGGGTATCTGTGAAGATACTGCAGGTTTTTGAACCTCTCCAGAGACAGGGAATTTCTGTCTTTAAGATCCTCTTCTGGCAGCGGATAGCTTTACGTATTAAGAAGCTCTTGCTAGGCAGGTGGCGCATGCCTGTGATCCCAGCACTTGGGAGGCTGACATAGGATCACAGGCTTGAGGCCAGCCTCAGCACTTAGTGAGATCCTGTGTCAAAAAAAAAAAAAAAAATTGCTGGGTGTGGTTCACTATTGTAATCCCAGTACTTGGGAGGCTGAGACCAAAAGGATCTGAGTTTGTGACCAGCCTCAGCTACCTAGTGAGGCCCTCTGCAACTTAGTGAGACCCTGTTTCAAAATAAACAATAGGACTGGGGGTGTAGCTCAGAGATAGAATGCCCCTGGATTCCATCCCCAGTACCGCAAAAAAAAAAATTTATTCTTAAAAGGACTAGGATGTGGCTCAAAGGTAGAATGTCCCTGTGTGCCATAGAGAGAGAGAGAGGGAAAAAAAACAAAAAAAAAGGAAAAGCAGCTCTTGCCCTGGACTGAAGTTTACTGTCTTACCCTGCCATGGCTCCTTTGCTCGCTCTTAGGGCCATCTGAGTCCCCGATCTCTCCTTTTATGCATTCTGTCTTTTCCCCTTTGGATTGAAAATCTCTAGTGCTATCTGTAGCTTCCTTCTAGGACATGACTTTTACAGGTTCCGTCATCTCGCCTATTACAAAGACCAAATATGCATGCAGAGCAAGCCTAAACCTTGTTCTAGACACTGCCTCTCTGACGATGCAGCCTACAGAAGCAGTTCTGCACCTACACCACAAACTTTTTTTTTTTTTGGTACTGGGGATTGGACCCAGGGGCATTCTACCTCCACACTACAGCAACCAGACCAATTTTATTTTTTATTTGGAAACAGGGTCTCACTAAATTGCAGAGGGCCTAAGTAGCTGAGGCTGGCTGCAAACCCGTGATCCTCCTGTCTCAGCCTCCCAAGTACTGGGATTATAAGCGTGCGCCACCATGCCTGACTCCACCACAAACTTGTGAAGCTCACCAAAACCAGAACCCCTGAGTGTTTTTTCATGCTTGTTCAGTCATATCTCTGTGCAAATCTTTTATTGCTGCTGGGTAATTTTTGACCCCAAGGAAAAGAACCAATACCTACCTGTTCATCTAAACTTGCTCTTACTCAACTTGGCTAACTGTCCCAACCTCTCAAAAATGACCCGTAATTCAGTCACGTAAGAAGCTAGTTGTGGACACAACAGTGTTGGGCTTTATTAGCGTCAGTAAGGAACACTTTTTACCCAGGCGCTCTGAGGCTGGTTCAGGTTTTCCTAAGACGGCACAGGGCTCTTTAATGTACACAGCTCCAATCCAAAATTCCTCCACAATCCAGGAAGGAAAGGGGACGGGAAGGAGAAGTCTCTGGAGCACCCATTCCAGCCCTTCCGTGTGCGTCAGGGCATGGTGAATGTAGTGACCCCCATCTGTACCCGTCATGCTTCCTGTTGCCTCTCCATCAATAGCAGGTCAGTCAGCTGCTTGTCAGAGACACTGAGCTGCTGACAGGTCCTCATCACCTGGCTCAGGTAGACTGCCAGGAGGTGCTTGCACTGGAAGACACACGTACAAAGCCGTCAGGAGCAGGGGGGCCCAGCTGGCCATCCAAGCCGCACCTCTCACTGCCATTATATGCAGCAGGAAGGCAGAAGGCTGCAGTGGTTCCAGCTGGGTTCTCCCTTGCCTTCAGAAAGCTGCCGCAGCAATGGCTAACATCCTTGAGGCACGTGCTGCTTGGTGCTCCTCGGATTGTTTCACCTAAAGCTGATAGCCCCTCCCTGAGGACAGGTATCAACCCCCCCTTTTTCTTTTTAAGTACTAGGGACTGAACCCAGGGGCATTATACCTCTGAGCTACATCCCTAGCCCTATTTTATTTTGAAACAGGGTCTAAGTTGCTGAGGCTGGCCACTAACCTGTGATCCTCCTGCCTCAGCCTCCCAAGTACTGGGCTTACAAGCGTGCGCCAACGTGCCCCCCTACCAACTCCATTTGCTGGGCTTAGAGCCTGCAGTCTACTCCCATACGTGACCACGGTTACACTTTGAGGGCAGGGCTGAGAGGGAGCAGCAGCAAAGTCAGGCTTGTATCAGCTTGTGCACTACTCTGGGAGATGACTGTTGGACCTTATGTCACAGAACACGCACTGGCTCTTGAAGGGGCCCTGACTGAATTCTGCCATTTTATAGGTGATGTACATTTATGGACATCAGCTGTGCATGTAATTTTGTACAGTGGAGCACCCAACTTGGCACCCAGTTCCCAAGATGTTTAAGAAGTTAACAGTGTAAAAGAAGGGGAAGAATGAGGTGGACTCCATTTTCTTCTTCTTTGGCAAGACTTAACAAATAGACCTGCTCTCAGGAGGGTAGTGCCCTTTCCTTTGGAATAAAAAAATGGGATTAGAGCCTGCTTTGCTTGATGCTCTGGGACTCTGATGAAATCAGCAAAGTCATCCCTGCCCATGTGAAGGTTGAGCGTGGCACCTGTCTCATAGGTGGAAGACACATCTCATGGTTGCAGCTGGATATGCAAAGGTACCAACATCCAATTTAGCTTTTTTTTTTTTTTTTTTCGGTACTGGGGATTGAATTTAGGGGCAATCTACCTCTGAGCTACACCCCCAGCCCTATTTTTTATTCTTTATTGTTTGAAACAGGGTCTCACTAAGTTGCGGAGGGCCTCACTAGGTAGCTGAGGCTGGCCGCGAACCCAGATCCTCCGGTCTCAGCCTCCCAAATGCTGGGATTACAAGCGTGCACCACCACGCCTGGCTTAGCTCATATTTTTATTGGACCGTCTAATTCCCCAGTGCCAACTTACAGGACTACCTTGCTGTCCTTCCCAAAGCTGCACCCATGACCTTATAAATAAAAAAGCAGGAAACTATGTGGCTTTAAAAATGACTCTACAGTTTAGAAGGCTAATCCAAAAGAAGACTACAGTCAAAGACAGTAAAGTGTTTCAACATGCAGTAAAATCCCCATTGTGCAACTTTTTCTTTTTCTTTTTTTTTTGGTGGTACCAAGGATTGAACCCAGAGGCATTTATCTCCAAGCCACTTCTCATTTTTTGTTTTTAAACAGGGTCTTGCTGGGTTGTTGAGTCTAAGTTGCTGAGGCTGGCTCTGAACCTGCAATCCTGTCTCAGTCTCCCAAATACTGGGATTACAGATATGTGCCACCATGCTCAACTATTTGTGCAACTCTTAAACCATGAAATAAGGGCAAACAGTTTTTCTCCTAATCAAACTACAGTGGCAAAGCCTTCCCTATTCTGTGTGTGTGTGTGTGTGTGTGTGTGTGTGTGTGTGTGTGTGTATTTTGCGGTACTGGGGATGGAACCCAGAGGCACTCTACCTCCAAGCCACAACCCCAGCCCTATTTTTAATTGTTTATTTTGAAACAGGGCCTCACTAAGTTGCTGAGGCTGGCCGAGAACCTATGATCCTCCTGTCTCAGCCTCCCAAGTACTGGGATGACAAGCGTGCGCCATCACGCCCTACACTCCCCATTCTTACCAATAGGCTGTCACTCTTCCGTAGGACTGAGAAGGCAAATGCAGGACACGAACAGTAATGACAGGAAGCCAAACATGTGTATGTTTTACCAGAACTTCCAAGTACCTAGGAAGAAAAGTACATGTGCGATTAGACCTCAAAGGTGTGCTTCTGGGCACTCCTGCTCCCCCTTGATGACTCAGAGTTGCTCTGGAAATGAAGCAGGAAGAACTGCAGTCTTGTTTTACACAGAGAGGTAAACTCAACTCTCTCCCCTCCAGCATGCACTCCTCCTTCCTCATCTCCCAGAGCTCTGTCCTTTAGGACTTCACACCACGGAACCGTGAGTCTCCAGCTGGTTCACCATCCACACGAACCCTTCTGTCCCGTGCCTCCTGCCCACGGGGCCTGCTCCACGTGCTGACTAGCAGGGTGGAGGGAAATGCCTCTCATCTGCATTTTGCTATGGGGTCTCTTAACCTTTGGCATTTCTCAAGCGTCTACCACATACCTCGAGAGAGTGTGAAAACAGGTAAAGGGCGAGTGGTGAGGTAGGAGGCGGACAGGTGGCAGGAGAAGAAAGTAGAAAAGGGCTTTTGAGAAGCACTTGAGAGTAGGGAAAAGAAAGTCCTGCAAAAGGGAGGTCTCAGGAGAAGAGACAAGCCCGGATCTGCCTGTTCATCTCAGGTGTGTGGGCCTGGCGAGAGGCCCAGGCTACGAACAAGCAGCCCTGGCGGCAGTCAGAGAGTGCGGAGGAGAGACAGGGAAAGCAAGGTCGGTCGGTCTATGGTGTGACTGTACTAATTTGTTGGAGAAGTCTCTGTAGCAGTGGGCAGTTAAGACCTTTTTGTTGGGGACTTGCTGTAGTTTGGATCTTGAATGGATCTTTCATCCCCAAGGCCCTTACGGTGAAGGCTCGGTCACCCACCTGTGGTGCCATGGGGGTGGGGTGGGGGCTTGTGTGCAGCCTTTAGCAGGTGAGGCCTAAGAGGGAGTTAGGGACCCCCGCTCCTTCTGGGAGCCCTTTGCTTCTTAGCTGCCCTGAGCTGAACAGGTGTCATCCACCATACACCGCTGCACCACCACGGTGCAACCATGGGCGAGAAGCTCCGAAACCCAGAGCCAAAGCAAACCTTTCTTCTTTTCAGGCTGATTTGTCTCAAGTATTTGCTACACTGATAGAAAGCAGACCAACATAGGGCTTTACTCCTAGAGTTAATTTCTAAACTAGAAGATTATTAGTATCCAATGCACGTAGAAACTTACCAAGGGTTATTTAACAATGAACTGCTACTTACAAATTTGTCACAGAGCTTTCAAATTATATTTAGACTCTAAGATGGCAATCTAAATAAAAAAGCCAGGACATTTTTTTTTTTTTAAATTAATGTCAGCACTCCCAGGCTTCATCCCTCTTTCTTCCAGAGAAGATAAAGCAGCAGATAAGTCTCTAGTAATAGAGAGCAGAGCAGAAGCAAGTGCCTGCCTCGGCTGTGCATTCAGTGCTCACCGTGCCGCAGGTCGCAGGTCGGCAGAGCTCCTGGGGAGGTGCTGCTTATCAGGAAGGGCCACGACTGGGTAAGAAGACGCCTGCTATACCATGCATGACCTTAGCCTCACTTTAAGTTAGGTATTGAAAAGCTACATCACCCGCACCACTGAGTCATCTTCCTAGTGTGCCTGCAAGATTCACACTGAATGGAGATTAATGCAGACTGTTTCCCACTTGATCTTAGAGAAACTCATCAACATCCAACAATAACAGAAATAACTCTTGGGTCTCCAAACTAATGCCACTGAATAAAACTTGAGATTTCGTCTTCCTTTAGTTACTTAGTTACTTCCTGTGTTTTCTCTCTAGACTTAAAGGTAAGCAGGTACAAGTCTCTGGGATTCTGCACCGACTTGAATGGTTCAGTGTTTCCTTCTCACTGCAGCTCCGTAACCCATCAGAATCCCCCAACTCTGCTGAATAAAGAAATGCCCAGCGACTCAGGGCCGGGGATCAAGTCTGCAGAGGCTCCCTCGCCTCATCCTTCCGCAGCCCGAGACTCAAAGTAAAACGCCCAGCCGCCCAAGGCAGTAAGTGCCGTAAAGAGAGTAAATTTTGAACTTGCTTCTTTTTTTTATCTAGCAGTGGACAACTAATGAACCCAATAATCATGCAAAAATCGGAGTTAGAAATGTTTACAACTGGAAAATGACCGTAGGGATAATTTAATTCAATTCCTTTACCCTTCAATGGAAAAAATGACCTCCTCTTACAGGAACTGCTTCTAGTTCTTCCACTCATAGTCTGGAATGTTTACCCCCAGAAGAAGTGTGATTTTAAGAAACATGCAGGATGGCTGGTGTGGTAGTACATGCTTGTAGTCCCAATACTTGGGAGGCTGAGACAGGTTCAAAGCCAGTCTCAGCTACTTAGTGAGACCTTGTTTCCAAATGAAATATAAAATAGGTCTGGGGGTGTATCCCAGAGGTAGAAGGCCCCTGGGTTCCATACCTAGTACTTCCCCCTCCCCCCCACAGAAACATGCAGAAGGAGGGTACTCAGACCGTAACTGTTCTTGGAGCAAGTCTGCTGTGCCTTCCCTCTATGGTGCATGGCGGCAGCCCACCTGACGGTCATCCACTCCTGGGTAGAGTGTTTTAGGACCGCCTCAAGCCTCTTAGGGTACTTCACAGCAGTAAGCTGTATTGTTTATTGTTCCTTGTGCTGGTGCCTCTCTCTGGAAAGGGGATTACACATTCCTGTTCTACTGAACACATCCTGGCTACGTGACCTGCTTTGGCCAGCAGAAATGTTAAAAACTGAAGTACCACGTCCTCTTTTCTCTGACATGAGTTCCACACGGGGGTTGCTTCACCTAAGTGAAGTGCTTTGGAGCAGAGCGGCAGCTGAATCCTGCTGGACCCTGGCACACATGAGACGCAGACTGTGTGTCTGTAAGCCTTTCAGATTTGGAGGTCATTGTTAGCGCAGCACAGCTGAGCCTCTCCTAACTGCATATCCCCCTTCTAAGTGAGCCAAGAGTTTCTACAAAGTAGCTCAGGTGACAGCAACAAAATGGTACCTTTAGAATAAGTACACATTACTGCTGGAGGAAAGAAAGAATATTAGGGTTGACCTATGGAATAAAGTTCACTTATGGAAAGATAACTGGTATCGAGGCAGAGTAGGACTCAATTTTTATCATCTTATACAAACCCCTGAGTTAAGTCAGATTCTTACTGTATTACTATACAGTGTAACCATTAAAGTTAACTTGAGGTTGTATAAGATTTCTAGTCTCATTTAATTCAAAGTCCAAGTTGAGAGTCAGAGTTCCAGGAATTTTTATGACTAATAAAGCAATGTAATATAATACAGGATGTGGATGACAAAAACTAAATAAGTCATGTTGACTCTTGGGAAGAAAAGTCAGCAATAATTAAAATATTTTAAGCAAGAACTTTAAGATTTTAATTAACAACCGTGATGGATCACAAAACCAGAGGAGAGCCAGAAGTTTTCTTGCCCAAGTCAAATGTCATGCTGATAATGAAAGTGAAACCCGAACCCCCAAACTGAAAGATGTAAGGAAAACTTGAAGGGTGCCTCTAATTTCAGCAACATAAAAAACAAAAATAAGAGCTGGGTGTGTTGGTACACACCTGTCATCACAGTACTTGGGAGGCTGAGAAAGGAAGATCACAGGTTTGCAGCCAGCTTCAGCAACTTAGTGAGGCCCTGTTTCAAAATAAAAAATAAAATAGGACTGGTGGGGAGCTCAGGGGTAGAATGCCCCTGGGTTCTGTCTTCAGTACCCCCCCCAACAAAAAAAACAAAACAGTAGGAAACGGGTGTAGTGGTGCACACTTATAATCCCAGTACTTGGGAGACTGAGATAGGAAGATCGCAGATTCGAGGCCAGCTTCAGCAACTTAGTGAGACCCTGTTTCAAAATAAACAGGTCGGAGGGTTTGGCTCAGAGGTAGAATGCATGGGCTCAATTACCAGTAAAACACACACACACACACACACACAGAAATCTACAAGAGATCCCACCAGGAAATAGACCAGAAGTATCTTCCCAGGTACAAAACAATTCAGTGACTCTGATTACTAATCTGTAAGTTTACCATGAGAAAATTCTCCTACCAGGCACTCTTTTTTTTTTTTTTTTAGTAGTACTAGGGATTGAACCCAGGGACATTCTGCCTCCAAGGTATACCCCCAGCCCTATTACTCTTTCTTTTGAAACAAAGTCTAAGTAGCTGAGGCTGGCTGTGAACTTGCCATCCTCCAGTCTCAGCCTCCCAAGTACTGGGATTACGCCGGATTTAGGCATTCTTTTAGTAGCAAATACCACCCAAAGCCAGGCATGGTGCTGCACGCTTGTAATCCCAGTACTTGGGAGGCTGAGACCGGAGGATCTCGATTCTCAGACAGCCTCAGCTACTTAGTGAGGCCCTGTTTCAAAATAAAGAATAAAAAATAGGGCCGGGGTTGTAGCTTGGAGGTAGAATGCCCCTGGGTTCAAGCCCCAGCACCACAAAACAAAAAACCTCCCAAAAAGTTTAATGGCAGCATCTAACACTATTCTACTTTTTCTTTTTATGTGGCACCGGGGACTGAACTCAGGGGCATTCTACCTTTCAGCCAAATCCTCAGCGCTATTTTTTGTTTTGAAACAGGGCCTCACTATGATTTTTCCACGTCAACTAATTTACTGTATGTGGAGTAACAAGTGGATTCACTAAGCAAATGGTAACGATTTATCCCAACAGGCTTTGCTTAAGTCATTCACTGCTAAGAATTAACTGACATGGTCTCAGCTGAAAAGTTCACTGTAAATAAACCGGAATTCAAACAATGAAAACATCCCCATTCTGGTCTTCAGGAAAGCCCGGATAACAGACAAGAGCTGATGGCTTCTTCCTTTCTAAGCCAGACAAAACTTTGGATAGTGCTGCCAGTATTTTCGTTGCATTCACCAGACGCCCCTCCTCAGCCCCAGCTGCACTGCCTCCTGGCTCACACAGTACCCTGGGGGAGGCAGGGAGTCTGGCCCACTGGTGCCAAGCAGCCCGCGAGGCAGCCGGTTGTGATGCCACTTCATGTGTCTGCATTTCAGTTTCCTGCAAGATCAATGACTCGCTGGGGTTTTGTTTGGTGGGAATTATCAACAACATATGAAAATAATTGAGAGTCTGGTAAGAGGCTGTTACTTCACAAATCTATCTATCTGTATTGTAAGCTCCAAGAGGGCAAAGCTAAGGTCCAAGTACACTGCGTTCAGCAGTGCCGCCTTTAATCTTTGTGTGTGTGCGTGGTACTGGGATTGAACCCAGGGGGATTCTCCCTGAGCTACATCCCCAGCCCTATCTTACTTTCTATTTTGAAACAAGGTCTCACTAAGTTGCTGAGGCTGGCCACGAACCTGCAATCCTCCTGTCTCAGCCTCCCAAGTACTGGGATTACTAGTGTGTACCACCACGCCTGGCTAATATATATTCCTTAACAACAGTTGTGAAAGATCACTTCTGAATAGATCATTCTGAGCATGTGAAAAGACCTCAAAGTGTATTTTGGCTTTTGCCTATAAGTGAGAGATTATAAACAAGATGAAAGCCAGGCGTGGTGGCGCATGCTTGTAATCCCAGCATTCGGGAGGCTGAGACCAGAGGATCCGGGTTCATGGCCAGCCTCAGCTATCTAGTGAGGCACTCCGCAACTCAGTGAGACTCGGTTTCAAAATAAAGAATTAAAAATAGGACTGGGGGTGTAGCTCGGAGGTAGAATGCCCCTGAGTTCAATCCCCAGTACTGCAAAAAAAAAAAAAAAAAAGATGAAATTATTAATAAATTTATTGGGGGTGCCTCTGTTATCAACAATAAGGAAGCAAAAGTTGACTATATTCCATTAGACCTACGTAAAGAGACTTTTCACATCATTGCTGGTTCCGGCAGTGCTGCCTGGTAGAGTTAATTGGTCATACTTATCATTGTTTATGTGTGTGTGTGGTACTGGGGATTGAACCCAGGGACATCCTACCCCTAAGCCAAACACTCAGCCCAATTTTATTTCTTATTTTGAAACAGGGTCTCACTAAGTTGGCAAGGTTGGCCTTGAACTTGCAATCCTCCTGTTTTAGCCTCCCATGTACTAGGATTACAGGTGTGTGCCACCACACTCAGCTGTATTTATCTTAATCACTAAAATGCCTAGAGATATTAAGTGAAATACACCAGGTACAGGAAATACACGATCTCACTTATATGTGAAATCTAAGAGTCGAACTCACAGGAACAGAAAATGAATGGGGGCTAGCAGGGATGGAGGAGTAATGGGAGCAGGTTAGGGAGACGGTGGCCAAGGGGTACAAAATTTCACTTGGCAGGAGGAGTAAGTTCAGGACATCTGCTGTACAATGTGTTGCTATAGTTAATGACAAGGTATTGTACACTTGACATTTTCTAAGAGCGGATTTTAAGTGTTCTCACCACAAAAAAATATGTGAGGTAATGGACAGCTTAATAGCCCGATTTAATCATCCCACAGCTATACATATATCAAAACAGCATTCTGTATGCCATAAATGTATGCTTTTGTCAGCATAGAATAAATACATAAAAACTTACAACATTACTAATATGTTAACTTTACTAAGTTGGGTAAAAAGCTTTTTGACAGGAAATACTTCAAGCTGGACACTAGCTTCCATGGAAATTCATGAAAACATTCTGTCCTGAGGGATTTCTGAGATCATCTACAACTCTAGACGTATACCTGGTAAACACGCCTTCCACTGGGAGAGGAGATTAAAGTGACGGACTGTCGGTCAACTAGGTCCAGGGCCTGGACGGCTGACGAGCCGAAGACAAACTTCAGCCTGGGGACAGAAAGGCTTCGTGAGTCCCTTTGCTGACCCCACGCGAAGGCCCGCCGTCCTCAGGACTCGCTTATGTCATTCTATTTTTTGCAGTGCTGGGGAGTGACCCTAGCACCTCATGCATGCTAGGCAACTGCTCTACCACTGGGCCATATCCTCCACCCCACCCTCTTGTCTTAAGCATTTTTTAGAAAATTCATTTTAACTTGGGAAAAATATATAGTGAAACTGCCAGGCGTGGTGGCACACGCTTGTCATCTCAGGACTTGGAAGGCTGAGACAGGAGGATCCGGGTTCGTGGAGAGCCTCAGCTACTTGGTGAGTTCCTCCACAACTTAGTGAGACCCTGTTTCAAAATAAAGAGTAAAAAATAGAGCTGGAGCGGGGCGTGGTGGCGCACGCTTTGTAATCCCAGCATTTGGGAGGCTGAGACCGGAGGATCCGAACTCGCGGCCAGCCTCAGCTACCTAGTGAGGCTCTCTGCAACTTAGTGAGACCCTGTTTCAAAATAAAGAATAAAAAATAGGGCTGGGGATATAGCTCGGAGGTAGAATGCCCCTGAGTTCAATACCCAGTACCACAAAAAAAAAAAAAAAAAAGGGCTGGGGATGTAGCTCAGAGGTAGAATGCCCTGGGTTCAATCTCCAGTACTGGAATAAAAAAAAAAAAAAAAAAAGATTTCATGGCTTCTTAGGAAAACCAAACTATGAGCCGGACGTGGTGGCGCACGCTTGTAATCCCAGTACTTGGGAGGCTGAGACCGGAGAATCCGAGTTCTTGGCCAGCCTCAGATACTTAGTGAGGCTCTCTGGAACTTAGTGAGACCCTGTTTCAAAATAAAAGAATAAAAAAATAGGACTGGGGATTTAGCTCAGAGGTTAAATGCCCCTGGGTTCAATCCCTAGTACCATAAAAAAAAAAAAAAAAAAAATAGATCTGGGAGCTGGGGGTGTAGCTCGAGGTTGAATGCCTCTGAGTTCAATCCCCAATACTGCCCCCCCACTATATACATATGTATGTATATACACACATATAGCTATAGACATATATAGTGAAACCCATGGACTCATTCACTCCCCAGGATTAATAAATGTCAATATCTTGTTGGATATTCTTGGCATTTTATTTATTTTTTTGCGGTACTGGGGATTGAACTCAGGGGCATTCTACCTTCGAGCTACACCCCCAGTCCAATTTTATTTCTTATTTGGAAACAGGGTTTTGCCGGGCGTGGTGGCGCACGCTTGTAATCCCAGCATTTGGGAGGCTGAGACCGGAGGATCCGGGTTCGTGGCCAGCCTCAGCTACCTAGTGAGGCACTCTGCAACTTAGTGAGCCCCGGTTTCAAAATAAAGAATAAAAAATAGGGCTGGGAGTGTAGCTCGGAGGTAGAATGCCCCTGAGTTCAACCCTCAGTACCGCAAAGAAAAAAAAAAAAAAAAAAAAAAAAAAAAAAAGATGAAAACAGGGTTTTGCTAGGTTGATTGAGTCTCACTACTTGAGGGGCTGTCCTTGAACCTGCAAATCTGCAATCCTCCTATCTCAGCCTCCCAAAACTGAGATTACAGGCATGTGCCACTGTGCCCTGCTTGTTTTATAAATTAAAAAAAAATAACATTGACTAATTTTTCTAAAAACTAGTCTCATGTACAAAACTACTGGGAAAATGGGAAAGAGCCCTTTAAAATTTTTATATTAAACATGAAAACCAGGTATGGTGGCACATGACTGTAATCTCAGTACTTGGGAGGCTGAGACAGGAGGATTGCAGGTTCAAGGACAGCCTCAGTAAGTAGTGACTTTCATTAACCTAGTGACACCCTGTTTCAAAAATAAAAATAAAATAGGGCTGGGAGTCCAGCTTGGAGGTAGAATGCTCTTGTGTTCAATCCCCAACCTCCCCGCCCCCCAAAAGAGATAAGACTTAATCAACAAAGATAGATAAATAAAACTTGGGGAGAGCCTTATTAATAAAAATGATAATAGGTAATTTAAGAATTTTTAAGCCTATGTTGCCTACTTTATGAATAGGGTCTCCCTACATTGCAGAGGGCCTCACTAAGTAGCTGAGGATGGTCTTAAACCTACAATCCTCCCGTCTCAGTCTCCCATGTACTGGGATTACCAGTGTGCACCACCACACCCGGCTAGTAATACTATTTTTAAAAGTTAGGAGTTAGTATTGAAAGAATTTGGCCCTTAAATCACAGTGATAGTTAGAACAAAATCAAACACACCAAGATATGTACTTACGATAACAGATGTTCATCAGGAACTGTAAAATGGGAATAGAAAAAAGTTAATTTTGTTAAACTACATAGACATAAAAATCTTTAAGTCATAACCCAAAAGACTTATGTAAGATGGCAAACTGAATCTGCATCTAATTTTACTCCTTCAAATCCCACTAAAACAATAACAAAAGGGTTAAAAAAAATAACTTACAAGACTCAATAAGACTGACGCCTAAGCTAGCAATGGGGAGAGCCAGGCACCAACCTGATGTATGCTCCAGAATCCACTGGGTCTCCCCACCCCCACACCTCCACACCAAAAACAATAACAACAACAAAAACCCTCCGAAATGGGTGGCACCAGAAGCTCTGAAGGTCATTAAAAGAAGAGATTCTTTGAAAGTAAGATTTAAGAAGTAGAAGAACCTCTGTTCTCCTTAGCTGTAGGTGACCACTGCTCCTGCACTCTGGCAAAAGACTAGGCTTGTTTTCTGGAGAGGCTGAAACACAGGGTATCTGACTAGAGGAAAATACCCGCACAGTGGAGCTAAGAGCGTCACAAGAGAGAGGGGGGACCTCCAGCTATCTTTCCCAACATGGCTCCTGTGATACAACCAGGCCTTCACCCTTCAAGCAGGAGACTAGAAATCTTTCCTGGGGAATCTGACCAAGCCAAACAGAATGACACAGGAATGATTTCTCCAACTAAATAGCCGAGTAAGAACAATTACAGTGATACCCACTGTCCACAAGCTCCTCCACACCCTGAGGCTTCCACCCTTAAACATAACCAGACAACTAAGGATGTTAGACAACAGGACGAACAGAAGAAAGTTAGTTAAAAAGGAAAAGAACCTGCAGATAAAAGAACATTGCAAACACCCATTAATTTGAGAGAAAAAAGCTAAGCAGTTGTACAACAGGAACAAGACGAAATAAAGGAATCTTCAGAGGGGAAAAGTTGTAAATTAAATATGAAAGCAGAAACTTAAAAAACTCAATGGAAATGTGGAAGATACAGTTGAAGAAAGTCCCCAGGAAGTAGGGAAAATAAAAAAGAAATATAAGGAACATGGTAAGTCACTTGGAGGAAAATAAAGGGCATCCAGTAACTGAATAACAGGAACACTAGATAGAATGGAGGAAACAGAGGGGACTCATCAATCAAGCCAGTCAAGAAAATCTCCCAGAATAGAAGGATGTGAATTTCCACCTTGGACCACTGAGTGCCTACTTACTGGAGTACAAAAGCAAACAAACAAAAAAACCTTATGAGAAGAGTCAGGAATTGGTTATGAAGAAAAGATACAGTTGGTCTTCCATATCCATGGGTTCCACACCATGGATTCAACCAACCTTAGATAAAAACAAACAAACAAAAAAACAGATGGGTGTGGGGGGGCACACCTGTAATCTCAGTACTTGGGAGGCTGATACAGGAGGATCGCAGGTTCCAGGACAGCCTCAGCAAATAGACTTATCAACCTAGCAAGACCCTGTTTCAAAATAAAGAATAAAGTAGGGCTGAGTGTGTAATTCAGAGGTAGAATGACACTGGGTTCAATCCCCAGGAATGCATGTGCATGGGCACACACACACACACATGAACCAAAAGCTTGGAAAAAACCCTAGGTCTGAGCAAGGCGTGGTGGCGCACGCTTGTAATCCCAGCATTCGGGAGGCTGAGACCGGAGGATCCGGGTTCGAGGCCAGCCTCAGCTACCTAGTGAGGCACTCCACAACTTAGTGAGACTCGGTTTCAAAATAAAGAATAAAAAATAGGGCTGGGGGAGTAGCTCGGAGGTAGAATGCCCCTGAGTTCAATCCCCAGTACCGCAAAAACAAACAAACAAACAAACAAAAAACCCTCGGTCTGTAGTCAATGTGTAGAGACTTTATTCCGTGTCATCAATCCCTAAGCAACACAGTGTAACACCTCCTTACACGGCATTCACACTGTACCAGGTATTATGAGGAATCTACAGATGCTATGCAGTACAGAGTATGTGCACAGCTTACATGCCATTTCACTCGGGGGACCTGACCACCAGAGGGACCTGCAGGGCTTCCTGCAACCGATCCTCCTCAGCTACTGAGGGACAACTATAATTTAAACCTCTGGAGAAAATAAAGGTCATATACAAAAATCAGGAGTAACACTAAAAGCTAGAAGGTAATGGAATAATGCTTTCAGATGTTGGAAGAAATATTACTTCCAACATATAATTTAATACCGAGCCAACCTATCAATTAAGTGTAAGGGTAGAAAAAGCTTTTTCAGACATGCAAAGTCTCAAAAAGTACAACTCATGCCCCCTTCTTCAGGAAGCTACTAGCTCCATAAAATAAGTTAGGAAACCAAGAAAAGAAAGTTGTAGGATATATAAACATACGGACCAGCAGAAGTGAAGGGAATTCCTAGGGAGCTCTCAGGAAACAGCTGAGA
This sequence comes from Graphiurus murinus, assembly GCA_004027655.1. Classification (NCBI taxonomy): domain Eukaryota; kingdom Metazoa; phylum Chordata; class Mammalia; order Rodentia; family Gliridae; genus Graphiurus; species Graphiurus murinus. Next base: position 19,073 of record PVLC010008323.1, on the reverse strand, counting down.
GACCAGCCAGTCCATGTAAAGCAAGCCAGAAAGCTCTAGTGAGACTTCTTCGGGAAAATGAAACTGATAAGACACCTCATTCAGCTCAACTTTTTTTGGGGGGGGGGGGATTGGGATTGAACCCAGGGGCATTCTACATATGAGTTACACCCCCAACTCCCATCCTTTTTTCCCCCTGGTGATGCTGGGGATCGAATCCAGAAGCATTCTACCTCTTAGCTATATCCCCAACCCTATTTTATTTTATTTTTTTGGAAACAGGGTCTCACTAAGTCGCAGAGGCTAGTTTTGAACCTGCTATCCTCCTGTTTCAGCCTCCCAGGTACTGGGATTACAGGTGTGCACTGCCATGCCCAGCTCTTATTTTATCTTTTTATTTGGAAACAAGAGTCTCACTAAGTTGCTGAAACTGGCCTCAAATTTGTGATCCTCTTGTCTCAGCCTCTCAAGTACTGGGATTACAGGTGTGTATAGCATGCCCAGCTCATCTAAACTTTTTTTTTTTTTGGTGGTACGAGGGATTGAACTCAGGGACGTTCTACCTTGGAGCTACACCCCCAGCCCATTTTATTTTCTATTTGGAAACAGGGTCTGATCAAGTTGCTGAGGTTGGCTTCAAACCTGTGATCCTTTTGTCTCAGCATCCCAAGTACTGGGATTACAGGTATGCGCTACCACACCTGGCTTATCTAAACATTCTGAATGGAGATTTAGAATACTGGTAAGGAGTATGAGGATGAATTATGGAAATTTATTTCTATGCACTTACATAGCAAACTAAACAAGCAAGCAAAGAAAACCAAGGCAGTTATGACTACAGGAAAACCAAAAAGTTACACAGGAAAGGAAAAATAATCTTAACTTCCTATATCAGCTGTGACTAGTTTATACATCATCATACAAGGGTAAACTTGGGATCTTGAGCTAAAAAAATTATTACTGAAGAATGGGGGTTATGAAGGGTGTATGACTAGCTAAAATCAGTTCTTCTAAAAATAAACATGTATCAATGGCAGTGGTCCCTGGGTCTGAGCCAGGGGTGTCAAGGGAACTGAGTGTGCCCCCTTCAAGATTGCACACAGACCATAGTTAAAGTCGGCAGCATGCTGAACACACAGGCCATCCAATCTTAGATAAGATACACTGTTTAAACTGAAAACAGGACTGTCCCCTCACCCTTTCTAAAATCAAAACATTTTTAATATCTGGCTGCCCTAATCTTTTTTTTTTTTTTTTTGCGGTACTGGGGATTGAACTCAGGGGCATTCTACCTCCGAGCTATACTCCCAGCCCTATTTTTTATTCTTTATTTTGAAACCAAGTCTCGCTAAGTTGCGGAGTGCCTCATTAGGTAGCTGAGGCTGGCCATGAACCCGGATCCTCCAGTCTCAGTCTCCCGAATGCTGGGATTACAAGCGTGCGCCACCACGCCCGGCTCTTGCCCTAATCTTTTAAGCATATATACTTAAACTTTATGACTTCTGACAGAAATGAGAGAACAAAAGTTGGCTTACTTTTCTCAGTCTTTTACAAACAGTAATTCAAAATAAACCGTCAAAGCACACTTATCCAAGTGAATTAAGCAATGGCAGTTTTGAGGTCTAATTTGCCTATTATTTATAGTGGTCATCGGTACACTGGAAGAGTAGTTTCAATTAGTCAATACATTTTTTTTTTTTTTTTTGTGGTACTGGAGGCTGAACCCAGGGGCATTCTACCTCCGAACTACACCCCCAGTACTATTTTTTATTCTTTATTTTTTTGTGGTACTGGGGATTGAACTCAGGGGCATTCTACTGGCCGAGCTACACCCCCAGCCCCACTTTTTATTCTTTATTTTGAAACAAGGTCTCATAAAGTTGTAGAGTGCCTCACTAGGTAGCTGAGGCTGGCCGAGAACCCGGATCCTCCGGTCTCAGCCTCCCAAATGCTGGGATTACAAGCGTGCGCCAGGACGCCCAGCTTATTTTTTATTCTTTATTTTGAAACAGGGTCTCACTAAGTTACAGAAAGCCTCACTAAGTAGCTGAGGCTGGCCGTGAACCCGGATCCTCCTGTCTCAACATTTTAAGTATCCACTTATCCTGGTACGCAGAGATTGCCTTTCTCCCTGACTTTAGTGAACATGGGCACAGAGCACCCTCTACTGGTCACAGGTGACAAAGTACTTTCATAGCACCCAGCTTGACTTCAGTAATTGCCTTTGGGTTTGTGACTCATATTTTATTTGCGGTACTGGGGATGGAACCCAGGGGCATTCTACCTCTGAGCTACACCCCTAGTCCTATTTTTTATTCTTTATTTTGAAACAGGGTCTCACTAAGTTGTGGAGGGCCTCACTAGGTAGCTGAGGCTGGCCCTGAACCTGGATCCTCCGGTCTCAGCCTCCCAAGTACTAGGAGAGTTCAATCCTCAGTACCGCAAATTAAATAAATAAATAAAATAAATAAATAAATAAAGTTTCCCTTCATTCCCTTCCTCCTCTCTGGCCCTGGGTGTCCTCTCACGTGTACCCAGAGGCTCTCCCAGCACTTCAGTCCCCACTGGCCTGCCGGCTTCTCGAGCGACCCCAGCAACTGCTCTGTCCCTTCAATGTTTGCTAAATGGAGTTGACGCTTATCTACCTGAATTTTGCTTATTTTTTTTTTTTAAGTACCAGGGATTGAATGCAGGTGCATTCTACCTCTGAGTTACACCCTCCCGCCCTTTTTATTTTTTGTTTTGAAATAGGGTCCCGCTAGGTTGCTGAGGCTGGCCTCGAACCTGTGATCCTCCTGTCTCAGCCTCCCAAGTACTGGGATTACAGGCGTGCTTGGCTGAATTTCGCTATTTAAGTTTAAAAAAAAAAAAAATTCGAGCCTAAGAGTTGAAAATAGCATAAGGGGGAAAAGCTCGGCTGGGCCCCCCACGCCCGACGCAGCCCCGCACGCCCTGCGGCTCCTACTTCGCGCGCTCTCCCGCACCGCCGCGGCCATCTCGCTCAGGAGCTCCTCCACGACCGCCGGTAACGCGGCAGCCATGGCGCCAGACCGCGCTCTCGCCACGCCGGCCCCGCGGCCGCGATGCTCCGACAGCCCGCCGACAGCCCGCCGCCACCGGCCACCGATCCCCGCAGCCCCCGGGGGCGGGGCGAGGCGGAGTGACGTCGGCCCGCGTCATCGCGCATGCGACAGCCACGCTGACGCGCGCCTGACGTCACGGGCCGGCCAATCCGGCGAGCGCTGGGCGCCGGGGGCGGGGCGTCGGGGCCGCGGGCCGGCACTGCGCAGAGGACGCGGCGGGAGCATGTACCGGCTCCTGGGCTGCAGCCTGGGCCGAGGCCTCCTGCGGGCCGCGGGGCGGCGGGGCCGGGGCTGCTCGGCGTTCGCGCTCCCGGCGCAGCCCGGAGCCCCGGGACCCAAGGTGGAGGTGCCGCCGGCCCGCGTCGTGCCGCACGGCCGCCGCCCGGGCCTGCTGCCGCTGCTGGCAGGTGAGGGGCGCGGGCCGGGCGGGGCGCGGGCCGGGCGGGCGGGCGGGGACAGGGCCGCGGGCCGGGCCCGTGACCTCAGAGCCCCTTCTCGCAGCGCTCGCCTGGTTCTGGAGGCCCGCTGCGGCGGACGGGGAGGAGCCGCTGGGAGCGGGCGGGGCCGCCGCCGAGGACGCGGCCGACCCCGCGGAGGCCGAGATCATTCAGCTGCTGAAGCGAGCCAAGGTGAGGTTGCGCGGCCGGGCGCCGAGCTCGCGGGTGCACCGGGTGCACCTTCATCCCTCTCCCCAGCATCGCCGGAGGCTCCGAGGGTCCATCGCCCGGATCCGGTGGGCCATTCCAGGTGGGTGGGGATCCGTCTTGTCCGCGGTGTCTCCGAAGCCTGCGGGTGGAGGCGGCACCCCCGGCAGGTTTCTTCTGTTCAAACAAATTATCGCGAATGTTCTGCGGTTATTGTTTTTTCAGTTAGTCAGCTAAGCTGGAATGGCACCATTTTGCACACACTATACTTGGCGTCCTGAAAATGCACGTTGTTGTCGCTCTGCGGCATGATTCTCTTTCTAAATTCTTTTTTCTCCACCTGCTTTTTAAAATTTTTTTTTCTTCTCTCCACCCAGGCTGTCTCATCTCTTTCTTTGAACAAAATGCCGACTTGATGCCAACAACGTCCAAATTTGTATTCGCAGACTGCAGTGTGCTAATGACCTGCCATTCTTCACCATGACGCTCCAGCTACCTCCCAGACTCTGGATCTTAAATGCCTCCAAAGTGCAATCTTTCGTTATCTTCTCTTTACTACCATCTGTTTCTCAGCCTAGAAACCTCATAGTGATCCTTAAAACTTGTGGTACTGGTACCTTATTATTGCCTCAGTACACAGCAATATTTTTTTTTTTTTGCGCGGTACTGGGGATTGAACCCAGGGGCATTTTACCTCCGAGCTACATCCCAACCCCCCCCCCCCCGCCCTTTTTTTTTTTTTTTTTTGCGGTACTGGGGATGGAGCTCAGGGGCATTCTACCTCTGAGCTATAACCCCAGCCCTATTTTTTATTCTTTATTTTGAAACCCGGTCTCACTAAGTTGTGGAGTGCCTCACTAGGTAGCTGAGGCTGGCCATGAACCCGGATCCTCCGATCTCAGCCTCCCAAATACTGGGATTACAAGCATGGGCCACCACGCCTTGCCACAGCAATAATTTCTGTTGCCACCAAATCCAAACTATTTCTCAAGTCTGCCTCCTTTTCCCTGCTACAGTCGCTCTAGTGCAAACCATGACTGTCACTGCCTACTGTCAGTAGTCTGTTCTGCCCTCTTGCTCATCTACAGTCCCTTTTTTGTGTGTGTGGGGGGATACTAGGGATTGAACCCAGAGGCATTCTACCTTTGAGCTACACCTTTTGAAACGGTCTCACTAGGTTGATGAGCATCTCACTACTTGCTGAGGCTGTCCTCGAACCTATGATCCTCCTGTCTCAGCCTCCCAATTACTGGGATTACAAGCATATGTCACCACGCCTGGCTACAGTCCATTTTCTTTTTCTTTTCTTTTTTTTTTTTTTTTGCAGTACTGGGGATTGAACTCAGGGCATTCTACGTCCGAGCTACACCCCCAGTCCTATTTTTTATTCTTTATTTTTGAAAAAGGGTCTCACTAAGTTGCAGAGTGCCTCACTAAGCAGCTGAGGCTGGCTGCGAACCTGGATCCTCTGGTCTCAGCCTCCCAAGTACTGGGATTACAAGCATGTGCCACCACACCCGGCTTTACAATCCATTTTCCATATTGGAGTTTGAGTGTTTTTGTTTTTTTTTTTTTAAACTCAGAGTTTCATAGGAAGAAACAGGGAAAAGCAAGAAAGTTCCCATGCAGGGGAAGGGTCCTTGAATAAGATTACCCACCTGAATGATTATGTTTAAAAATGTAAATCAGATTCTATCATCTCCTTGCCTGGAAAAGTCGGAGGACTTCCCACTGCATTTCTAGTAAAATGCAAACTCTTGGCTGTGGTCTAGAAGAACCTGCATAATCTAAACCAGCCTCTCCCATCCAGTAATTTGGCAGCAATTCTCTGGCTCACCATTCTTCTTTCTCATCTTTCCTTCTATTTCTTCATTTCCTTCATTTTGTACCCTTCAGCCTGTGTGGGCTTCACTCATTCTCGGTGTTTGGGTCATTCTTCTCCCCAGTTCGTTATGTGGTTGACTCATTCTTATCTTTCTCTCCTCAGTTTAACTTTTACTTCTTTGGAAGGTTTCCCTGACTCCATTGGAGGAGACCCCCTCTCATTCCTTCCCATTGTTTTTCTTCATAGCTTGTATCATGAGTTGTGATTAGGCTTACTAGTCCTATGTGGTTCCTTCCAGTCTAAAGGAACAGAAAAAGGGAATGAAAAGCAAGCAATTTCCTTAAAATATGATGTAAAGATTGCTCACGTTTCTTCTGCCTGAATCTATGGGCATAACTTCCTTTTGGTACTAGGGATTGAACTCAGGGGCATTTTACCTCTAAGTGAAACCCCCCAGCTCTCTTTTTTATTTTACATTTTGAAACAGAGTCTTGTTAAGTTGCTGACAGTCTTGGTGAGTTGCTGAGATTGGTCTCAAACCTGCAATCCTCCTGTGAGCCTCCCAAGTACTGGGATTGCAGGCATGTATCGCTGTGCTTGGCCGAAACTGTTATATGGCCACATCTAGATGTGAGGAAGGCTGACCTCCCTGTCACCTCTGTAGACACAATGCCTGATGTGTAGCAGGGATTCAATAAATATCCGATGAATCAAATAGCTTCTTTCTTTGCATTGGGATATATAGCCGTATTTACCTTTGGTAGCATCTGCTTTCCTTACACTTAATGAAAAGTGATTTTGTCTTCTCTTTTTAGTTGAGCATCATGAAAGATGAGCCAGAAGAGGCTGAGCTAATTTTGCATGACGCTCTTCGCCTTGCCTATCAGAGTGATAACAAGAAAGCCATCACTTACACTTACGATTTGGTAACTCTGGTGGATATGGGGGGCGGCGGTTATTCTTCCTGATTTCTATTCCTGAGCTTCAAGGTGTTCTGAAGCTTTTTCTGTTTTCTTTTTCTTTGTATTTTTTAATCAAGTTTTTGTTTGGTTTCAGGTTTTTTTGTTTTTCTATTGGTAGAGTCACTTTTAAGACATGTCAATTCTGGGCCAAAAAGAAACAAATATAGCATTTGTTTCTTGAATGATAAGTAGACTTAGATTTGGTTTGTTATCAATGGAGTGTTTACAACAAAGTATCTAGTTTTTACACCATTGCTAAATGGTGCTTTTAGCAGATTAACTGTTAACATACTTCTGCACTTTGAATCATTTACTTATCTGTTTGTTTGTTTGTTTTGTGGTACTGGAGATTGATTGAACCAGGGGTGGTCTACCTCTGAGCTATACTCCCAGCCCTATTTTATTTTTTATTTTGAAACAGGGTCTCACCAAGTTGTTGAGGGCCTTACTAAGTTACTGAGGCTGTTCTTGAACCTGTCATCCACCTGTTCCAACCTCCCAAGTATTGGGATTACAAGCATGCGCCACCATGCCTGACTATAATTATTATTATTGCTGTTATTTATTTTGTGGTACTGGGTATTGAACCGAGAGGCATTCTACCCCCGGAACCACATCCCCAGGCCTGTTTTATTTTTTGTTTTGAAACAGGGTCTTGCTAGGTTGCTGAGAGTCTACCTAAATTGCTAAGGCTGGCCTCGAACCTGTAGTCCTCTTGCCTCAGCCTCCCACGTATTGGGATTACAGGTGTGCACCATCATGCTCAGATATTATTTTTCTAAGTTAGAGGGTGAAAGCTAAAGGGAATCTTTAGTTTAAAAGTTTTTAGATAAGTATCACTGTGCTCTAAACAGTTTGTAATTTGCTTTCAGATGGCCAACTTAGCATTTATACGAGGTCAGCTTGAAAATGTAAGTAAATTACATTGTAATGTCTTGAACTTACAAAGGACTAGCCTTAAGGGAACTACCGTAGTAAGGCTACAGGCTCTGCTGCCTGACAAGGAAACCCCAACATTAGCGACTCAAGCAAGATGAGGGGTACTTTTCTGTAACGTGTGAGTCCATAGGCTAATGACTGAGTCGGTATCTCTGCTGTCTGATTCAGAAGCCCAGGTTCCTTCTAAGATATGTCCTTATTTATCTACATGGATGAACTGACTCACCTCAGCCTTCTGGAAGAGAGACCAGGAGGTGGAGGGCAAGTAGTGTCCTTAGAAAATATGACTTAGAGCTGGGCGTGGTGGCGCACGCTTGTCATCCCAGTACTTGGGAGGCTGAGACAGGAGGATCCGGGTTTGCGGCCAGCCTCAGCTACCTAGTGAGGCCCTCTGTAAGTTAGTGAGACCCTGTTTCAAAATAAAGAATAAAAAATAGGGCTGTGTGTATAGCTCGGAGGTAGAATGCCCCTGAGTTCAATCCCCAGAACCACCAAAAAATAAAAATAAAAAAAAAAAAATTTAAAAAAAGCTGAGCAAAAACAAGGTCAAGTGGCAACTTAATGTTAACAATGTGAGAAAGATAAACGGTTATACAAAGAAAAAAAAATATGACTTAGAAATTGTTCCCACTTTTTCTGCCTGCAGCTCTTAGCTGCAACTTTATGTATGACCTTACCTATCTATAAACAAGGTTGATTTGCTAAAAATGTCAGTTTTTATGACAGACACGATAGGAGAGTGACTCTTAGGGAGCAGTTTGCAGTTTCTGCCACAGTGGTTTAGATGAGACTTTCATCTCTCAAGTTTGCTTCTGGTCATCACAGCATAGCTTAAGGTACACAGGATGGGGGTCCTGATATTTTGGTCCATCCTCCTTTCAAAAAAGTACTTTTTGTGTGTCGTGTGTGTGTGTGTGTGTATGTGTGTGTATGTGTGTGTGTGTGTGTGTTCGTAATAAATGGTGCATCAGACTGGTTCTGTGAATCCTAGGGTCATACTGCTAGTGGGGCCCAAGTAAAAAACCTTTTCATTATGCTTTTAGGCGGAACAACTTTTCAAAGCAACGATGAGTTACCTCCTTGGAGGGGGCATGAAGCAGGTAAGGATGTTTCTTAGTAGTGGCCCTTTACCGAAGCAGTTTACAGAATAGTCATGCTTTCTGAAAATTCTCCCCAGCCCCTATCACGTGCTTTGACCAAAAAAGGTGGCTGCTTTTTGTGTGTGCTCCTGACCTGTATAAAAACAGCCTTTTACTAACTCAAAATCATGGTTTCCTGAAGAGTTCACTAATTCCTCTAAAAGAATAAAGACTATGGCTTTGAGATCAAAATCAGTCTAGCGGTCAACCTGAAATATTCCATGAGAAAAGTGTTACTTGTCATAAATTTCCTTTTTTTCTTCTAACAGGAAGACAATGCAATAATTGAAATCTCCCTGAAGCTGGCCAGTATCTATGCTGCTCAGAATAGGTGAGTGTGGCTGGTGTGGCAGCTGCTGGTGATTTGGGCCATGGGCAGAAAACTCTGGCCCTGGGATGTTATATAATACCACTTACCTACAAGTCGTCGGGGACTCTCTTCTGAGCGTCCCACCCCTCGCCTTTCCAGTTTGGCCCCTGCTTGCTGCAAGGGGCACACAGCTCTCACATCTCTGCTGCCCTGAGGGAAAGGGAATCAGGGTTGTCATTCCTTCCCAAAGTGAGAAGGGAAGTTAGAGAACAGAAGCGGCAGGAGCCATGTAAAAGCTTCTCAGGATAATGTCTCTGGAAGAGGTCACTTTGCAGAGACAGGCGTCGGCAAAAGGAGGAGGCAGGAAGTTAAAGAGTGAGTGCGCTGTGGGAGTATCTCATGGCTTATTTCACGCCCTCCTCTGGAAAATAAGTGGCTTTTTTGGTGGGGGGGTGGTGATACTGGCGGTTGAGCCCAGGAGCATTTTATCTGAGCTAAATCCTCAGCCCTTTTTATTTGGAAACAGGTGGCTGTCATTAAATTCCTGAGTGAAGCCAAGTATGGTGGCCCATACTTGTAATCCCAGTATTTGGGAGGCTGAGATAGGAGGATCGAAGGGGATTGCAGGTTCGCGGCCAGCCTCAGCAACTGAGGCCCTCCTCAACTTGGTGAGACCGTGTTTCAAAATAAAGAATAAAAAATAGGGCTGAGGGTGTAGCTCGGAGGTAGAATGCCCCCAGGTTCCATCACCAGGACACTGGTCCCCTGCTTAGTCACCCTGCATTTTGATTGGATACAAGATAGGCTAGGACTTTAAGGGCCTTTAACTTAAATTTTTTGTGGAGCTTTGAGCTCGGCTGGTATAGCTCAGAGATAGAATGCCCCTGGGCTCAATCCTCAGCACACGCACACACACACACAAAACCTCTAAATTACTCTGTACTTATGACATAACAAAAGATCTGGCTGGATCCTGAGACTTAGAAAGGCTGATAGGAGTTGGGAGGGGCAGTTTTGGCCTCTTGGCTCTGGCTGGTAGCATCTTGAGGCAGCCTCCCCTGGCTAGAGAGAGAACGTGAGGCCTGTGTTTGTGTGAGAACAGTGAAACAGCAGTTCACCAGCTCTCCCCTGGCAAAAGCTCGAGAGGAGCAGAGATGGGCTTTGTCCTGCTGCTTCTGTAAGAAAGTAGAAGCAGCAGGGAAGAGCGGGAACCAAAGCTGGGCTCTTGGATGGAGGAGGGGTTCTTGTCACGTGCCCTCTTCAGTTGACTGAGGGCCCAGGGTGCCAGTGTCAGGCTAAATTCCTTCTGTAAAAAACTTGTATCAAACACCGAGGCTTCAGAGAAGTATTACGGGACTAGAGCTTCCCAGAAGCTGCATGAGGGCAGCAACTGGAACCCTGCGGCAGTGGCCAGAGCCTGCCTGTGCTCAGCCTCAGATCGCTTTGATCGGTTTCTCCTGTGGAAAAGCCCGCAGCTTTTATCATCAGGGAGATGGTAAAAGGCTGCAGGTGATGTCAGTTGTAAAGATTTGGGCAGCATTCCTAGCTTTTCAAGTGTTAATTTACCTTAAATAGAAGACTTTAGAAAAAATTTGAGAAGTGGCAGATTAACAGCCTAGAGAGACTTTAAACAAAATTCCCTCAGCCAGGCATAGTGGTACATGCCTATAATCCCAGTATTTAGGAGGCTGAGACAGGAGAACTGCAGGTTTGAGGACAGCCTCAGCAATGTAGTGAGACTCAGCAATTTAATGAGACCCTGTCTCGAAATAGAGGTGGGGGTGTAGCTCAGGGATAGAATGTCCCTGTTTTCAATCCCCAGTGCCCCCCTCCCCCATACACACACAAAAGGAGAAAAAAGGAAGAAAGAAAAAGATTTTGAGAAGAGGTAAATGGCTGATTTTTTATTTCTGCTTCACAGACCGGAATTTGCTCTTGCTGGCTATGAATTTTGCATTTCAACTCTAGAGGAAAAAATCGAAAGAGAAAAGGAATTAGCAGAAGATGTGATGTCAGGTAGGAAACCTGGCTCTTTCATGTTGTGTTTTTACACACGGGGCTTCACTGCTTGGCACTTGAAGAGAGGGAGCGCTGTCCGCAGCAGCAGAGGGAACAAGCTCCATGGAGAACAAGCGGCCGTTGTAACATCTCAGCGGAGGGCTTGGGATAAGATGTTTTGTGTAAAAGTGTAACCAGCAGGTGTGGTGGTGCACGCCGGTAATTCTGGTACTTGGGAGGCTGAGTTTGGAGGATCACAGGTTGAAGGACAACCTCAGCAAGTGGTAAGACTCTTAGCCTAGCGATACCCTGTTTTGAATTAAAAACAAAATAGGGCTGGGGTGTAGCTCAGAAGTAGAATGCCTCTGAGTTCAATCCCATGTCTCTCTCACACACACACACACACACACTTCACCTGTGTTTTTTTTTTCTTAAACTCTTTGTAATGTTTGTAATTTTTCTGTTAACTTTTAGTTGCCTGTAGCCATTGGGAAATTGGGGAGCAGAAAGCGACGGTCTTTCTCTTCTCTCAGTTCGGCCGTCAGTCAGAATGCTTAGTAATCATCCTTTGGTCTAGATACATGGCAGGTTAAGGAAGAAGAGAAAGAACTCGCATACATGAAGGCTGGGAACTGAATGGGCTGTGCAGGAAGCTCTCCGGCTCTCCACCGTTTGGGTTCTTGATTTGGTTTGAAGTGTTGGGAGTTTTCACATTTGGCATTGGTTTAGTAGCTCGCTTCACACCTGCCTTGTGCCAAGAGCTGGTGAGATGCTAGGGGTGCTGTGGTCAACTTTCATCCCTAAGCAGGACACCTGGAAGAGTCGTCTGTATCCAGTTATCTTCTAGTTCTCTCCTGAACACACATCAGTTTTTATTCTCTATCAAAGTCACAAATGCAGCTGTCATTTCTCAGTCCTTGCCTAATGCACCCGTAATTTCTCAATCCCGAGCACTCCGCTCAGGATCACTGTCCTCGGCTGGAAGGCTCCTGGCTGGCCTGTCCCCTTCCCTCTTCCGACCTCAGAGCTGTGTGCCTGCCGCTCTGCGCTCGGCCCTCGGGTGTGTCACATCGGCCCACTCCATCAGTATTCAGATCTGCCCCTCGCAGCGGGCTTGCAGGTCCAGCACGGTTCTCCTGGTGTCTGCCACTTCAGCTTTGCCTCTCCACCAGCCAGCCCCAGGTAGGTAAGTGGCACCAACATTCACCCAGCTGCTTTGTCCGTGATTCTCCCTCACTCCTCACGCCTGGAACATGAGCAAGTGCTTGTGGAGCAGCCATCAGCGTGTACAGACCAGGTCTGACCCCTGACCCCTCGCTGCTTTGGTCAGGCTGCCATCCTTTTCTGCCTACATTCCTGTAATCTCGCAAGTTTTCCTGCTTCTCTTCACTCCCTCACGTAATCTGTTATCCACGTAGCGGGCAGTGATGTTTTTAAGACCCCAGTACCTTTGCATCAGCTTTGGAATAAATTTGGAGTCCCCGTGTGGGTCTCTAACGCCTTCCTGGTCTCCTGCGCCCCTCTTGCTCACGCTGGTCTCGCCACACTGATCTCTGCTGCCCGTGCACACCCACGGCTGCTCCGCCTCCACACCAGCGCCTCCCTTTCTGCACGGGTCTGCTCGTGCATCACTTGCTTGCACAGAGGCCTCCCCCTCCCGGCGTCACTCTGCCTCGAGAGCAGAAGCGAGTGTGTGCTGTGCTCGTGTCACCTGCAAAGGTTTCCTCAAAGAGGGATGGAGATGTCATCTTTGCTCAGTATTAAATCCTCAGTACCTAGGGCAGTGCCTGGCATATAGTAGAGGCTCAGTCATTACCGAATGAAAGAACAAGAGACTAAGAACCACCACCAGATAAACAGTTTAGGTACAGTGTGGAAAGTGAGGAAACCCGTGAGACTTGTGAAATACAAGTGTGTTAAGTGCATGGCCTGTCATGCCCTCAATGTCTTACATGTAGAGCACTGATACTAGTTTAAGAGTGTAAAGATCGTTTCCAATTCCAAAAATAATACCAGTTACTATGGAAGAAGATTTAGAAAAGCATTAAGAAAGTAAAGATTGTTCATAGTCCTAATAAAGAAAGCTACTGTTTGCCAGGTGCAGTGGCGCACACCTATAATCCCAGTACTTGGGAGGCTGAGACCGGAGGATCTGGGTTTGCGGCCAGCCTCAGCTACCTAGTGAGGCATTCCGCAACTTAGTGAGACCTTGTTTCAAAATAAACAATAAAAAATAGGACTGGTGGTGTAGCTCGGAGGTAGAATGCCCGAGTTCAATCCCCAGTACCGCAAAAAAAAAAAAAAAAAAAAAAAAAAAAAAAAGCTACTGTTTGCCAGCTGCAGTGGTGCACACCTATAATCCCAGTACTTGGGAGGCAGAGACTGGAGGATTGCAGGTTTGAGGCCAGTGCCTGGTGATTTAGTGAGACCTTGTTTCAAAATAAAAAGTAAAAAGGGTTCAGGGTGTAACTCAGTGATAGAATGCCCCTGGGTCCAATCCTCAGTCTTTTTATTTTTATTTTTTTTGTTCCCGAGGTTGAACCCAGGGGCATTCTATCTCTGAGCTACACCCCTAGCCCTATTTTATTTTTTTTATTTTGAAACAGAGTCTCACTAAGCTGAGGAGTCTGTCCTCAAACTTGTCCTCCTGTCTCAACCTCCCAAGTACTGGGATTACAGGCATATGCTGTCGTGCATGGCTTAGTGTATGTCTTTTCTGGCTTTCTCTCCTGTGTTATGTATGTGTTAAGATAGGAATTAGAAGCTGGGTGTGCTAATGCATACCCATAACCCAGGAAAGCACGTGGCCTATCGTGCCCTCAGTTTCTCACATGTAGAGTATTGGCACTAGTTTAATAGTGTAAAGATATCTTTTCCAGCTCCAAAAAGGCTGAGACAGGAGATCACAGGAATGACTGGGTTCAAGCTCCACTACCAAAAAAAGAAAGAAATTAGGAATCATATGTAACCTGATTTTTTTTATAATTACTAATATGTTTTAGAAACACTTTTTCCCCCTATAGTCAAAGGAATTCTCGAAGAGAGCAAGATAATTTTTATTATAAACATTATTATATATTTTGTTTTTCCTAGAGAATTCTTACTCAGTTTTGAGCAAAGCAAGTCAATTATCAAGTTCATGTGCTTTTTATTCGTATGACTAACCCTGGTCCTAAGAGGACATTATTTAAGATCACATTGAACACTCGGTCTTGAGCTGGCTGTGGTGGCGCACGCTTGTAATCCTAGTACTTGGGAGGCTGAGACGGGAGGATAACAGGTTCGTGGCTCTCCACAACTTAGTGAGATCATATTTCAAAAGAAAAAGAAAACTCATTCTTGGAGTATTTTGCTCCTGTGTTGTAGATACATAGTAATTACTGAGGAAATTGCCCCAAAAAGTTAAGTGAAAGTGTAGTTATGGTATAATTAGGTGGAACCTTCATTTTCTAAAACATGTAGATGAAATATAGACAAAGAACAAAGGCTGAATTATCTTTATCAAAATGTAGGTAATGATTTTTCCCAGCGTAATAGATTTGTAGGGAATTTATATTTCATTTGTGTTTATATGAATATTCTGTATTTTTTTTTTACTGAAAATTTATATTTTTCTCTTCAAATTTAATTTCTACTGTTACCTCAGTACATGAGCCAGGCGTGGTGGCACACACTTGTAATCCCAGCATTGGGAGGCTGAGACTGGAGGATCCGGGTTCGCGGCTAGCCTCAGCTACCTATTGAGGCATTCCGCAGCTTAGTGAGACCCTGTTTCAAAAAAACAAAGAATAAAAAATATGACTGGGGATGTACCTTGGAGGTAGAATGCCCCTGAGTTCAATCACCACTACCGCAAAAAAAAAAAAAGTCAGTACATGAATTTTGTTTTGGTACAGGTGATTGAAACCTGAATCTTTGGGATTCTACCCAAAGATTCTCTCTCAGGCCCCTCCCCCCTTTAATTTTTAATTTTGAAATAGATTCTTGCTAAATTGCTGAGGCTGTCCTCCAACATACATTCCTCCTGTCTCAGCTTCCCAAGTACTGGGATTACAGGTATATACCACCACACCAGCTAAAACACTATATGACTTTTTTTGTGTGAGTGTGTAATAGGGATTGAAATCAAGGGCTTCTATCTGTGAGCTATGTGACCAGCCTTATTTTATTTTATATTTTGAAACAGGATCTCACTCAGTTGCTGAGAGCCTCGTAAGTTGTTGAGGCTGGACTCAAACCTGTCTCAGCCTCACAAATACTGGGCTTACAGGTATGCGCCACTGTGCTTGGCTGTCAAATAGTATTTTTTTTTTCTTCCGGTACTGGGGATGGAACTCAGGGGCGTTCTACCTCTGAGGTATAGCCCCAGCCCTATTTTTTTATCCTTTATTTTGAAACAGGGTCTCACTAAGTTACGGAGGGCCTCACTAAGCAGCTGAGGCTGGCCACGAACCCGGATCCTCCAGTCTCAGCCTCCCAAATGCTGGGATTACAAGCATGCACCACCATGCCCGGCTGTCAAATAGTATTTTTTTTTTTTTTTTTTTTGCGGTAGTGGGGATTGAACTCAGGGGCATTCTACCTCCGAGCAATACCCCCAGCCCTATTTTTTACTTTATTTTGAAACCGGGTCTCACTAAGTTGCGGAGTGCCTCACTATATAGCTGAGGCTGGCCGCGAACCCAGATCCTCTGGTCTCAGGCTCCCGAGTGCTGGGATTACAAGTGTGCGCCACCACGCCCGGCTCTGTCAAATAGTATTTTAAGGCATAATTTAAAACAGCATTTCATTGCCACATCTTACTTATTTATTTTCGGCTGAGCCAGTTTCTTGTATTTACTTTCATGTTTCTAAATAGCATATAAAATTACTGTTTCTTGATTTATTATTTTTCAAAGTATTGACTTATAGAAATGAGTGAAGATTTCACACAATTTTTTAGGTATCTCTGCATTGTGAATTTGTGTGTGTGTGTGTGTGTGTGTGTGAGAGAGAGAGAGAGAGAGAGAGAGAGAGAGAGACTGACTGGAGATTGTTTTTTGTTTTTGTGGTACTGGGAATTGAACCTAGAGAAATTCTACCTCTGAGCTACATCCTTAGACCGACTTTATTTTTTATTTGGAAAACAGGGTCTCACTAGGTTGCCAAGAGTCTCACTAAATTGATGAGGCTGTCCTTGAACCTGTGATCTTCCAGGCTCAGCATCTCAAGTACTAGGATTATAGGCATTGCACCACCACACCCAGTTTGGGACTGGAGATTGAACCCAGGGGCATTCTGCCTTTTAACTACACCTCCAGCCTGTTTTTATTTTGTGTTTTGAAACAGGGTCTTGCTAGGTTGCTGAAAGTCTCCCTACATTACTGAGGCTGTCCTTGAACCTGCGATGCTCCTGTCTCAGCTTCGCAAGCACTGGAATTGTAGGTGTGTGCCACCACGCCCACAGTACATTCTGAATATTTAAGTAGTGTTATCTGCAGAACCAAGTAAGATGATTGCATAATTATACTTGCAGTTTTACAACTGTTTTCTTTGGAGTTAACTTGCTCTTTGGTTGCTGGTTTTATGTTTGTGTGACTATCTTCACTTGACGATACCTACTTTCTTCGGCGTGGCGCTCTTGTGGTGGCCTGTCTCCTCGCCATGTCTGGCCTTAGGGCTCCAGCCGTCATCTTCCGTCCCTGTGTTTAGTCATCGTTCTCTATGCCCTGCATCTCACACAGCTTTTTTGATATCGCTCACCTCCCTTGCTTCTGCTCTACTTTTAGTATCCTTGTATCTTTATCATTCTAGTGGTTTTAGTGAAGGCCAGTTCGTGCCTTCAATCCAGAATGGCGCATCCACACTGCCGCTTGTTGGCCTCACGGTGTGTGCAGATCTGCTGCTTTTGAGTGCGTTCTTAGCACTCAGCTTCCTGCATCAGAAGTAGTGTATTTCAGGGTTGTTGGTGAATATTGCCAAATTGACTTAAAAGGCCTGTGTCAATATAATTTTTTTGTGTTTGCTACTTACTTATGTGCTTTTAATATTTTATATTTTTTCGGTACTGGGTATTGAATCCAGGGGCATTCTGTCTCTGAGCCTGTATAGGCCTCTGTATACCCCCAGCCCTATTTTATTTTATTTTGAAACAGAGTCTCACTCTGTTGTGGAGGGACTCGCTAAATTGCTGAGACTGGCTGTGAACCTGTGATCCTCTTGTCTCAGCCTCCCAAGTACTGGGATCACAGGCCTGCCACCATACCTGGCTTGCTTTTAATCTCTGTTGTGAGATTAAGAGTAATTTTCTCGATGGTCGCTTGTCATCTCAGTACTTGGGAGGCTGAGATAAGAGAATTGCAGTTCCGCGGCCAGCCTCAGCTGCTGAGTGAGGCTCTCCACAACTTAGTGAGACCCTGTTTCAAAATAAGGAATAAAAAATAGAGCTGGGTGTAGCTCGGAGATAGAATACCCCTGGATTCAATCCCCAGTACCACAAAACAAAAAAAGAGTAATTTTCTCAATGGACCTTTAGGAGGATTGAATGAGTTATTAATGTATATGATATACTTAAAATAATGTCTAATACATAGCTGCTCAAAAGTGTTACCTATTATTAGTTTTTGTTATTGTGGTAAAGCTTTATCTCCCTTCTTCCTCAAACCCATTAATTCTAACCTGTGTTAGCTTCATGACGAAGCTTCTTACTTGGTTCATCAGGTAACACTAAGTATTTATTATGAAGAAATACCAAAAAATTGTGCTAAATATTTACTCATTTCCATAGGTCAATAGCTTCCAAAAATAATAAATCAAGAAACAGTAATTTTATGTTACTTAGAAACATGAATGTAATACCTAGCTTTGTGTGTGTGGGGGGTAGTACTGGGAATTGAACGAAGGGGCATTCTTTCTTTGAACTAGACACCCCCAGCCCTTCTTATTTTTTATTTTGAAACAGGGTCTCACTAAGTTGCTGAGGCTGGCCTTGAACCTTTGATCCTCCTGTCTCAGCCTCTGACGTACCAGGATTATAGGCCTGCACTGCCATTCTAGGCTTTTTTTTTTTGATTGGCAGTGAGGGTTATCATTTCTTGATTGTTTTTGTAAGGATATTAACCCTTTGTGTGTTCCTTTCTCTTATTTTTATTTGTGTGTGTGTGTGTTACTGGGGATGGAACCCAGTAGGGGCATTCTACCTCTGAGCTACACTCCAGCCCCAGCCCTATTTTTTATTCTTTTTTTTTTATTTTGAAACAAGGTCTTATTAAGTTGCAGAGGGCCTCACTAAGTTGCTGAGGCTGCAGTGAACCTGTGATCCTCTTGTTTCAGTCTCCCAAGTACTGAGATTACTAGTGTGCACCACTGCGCGCGCGTGTGTGTGTTACTGGGGTTTGCTTAGAGTCTCTGCTGAGGCTATCCTTGAGCCTGAGATCCTCCTGTCTCGGGCTCCCAAGTACTGGGATTATCAGCGTGTGCCATCATGCCTAGGTTGTTTTGTTTTTGTTTTATTAAATAGGGAATGTGAAACTAACATTTGTATAATTTAAAGAACTACAGGACCAGGCAGTGACGCTGCATTACCCTTGGAAGCTGTGTATGCCTGAGTCCAGTTCCATTCCCCTTCCTCTGCAAGATACTGTTCTCCCTACTCTGATCTATAGCATTCATTTGCTCTTCTTTAACCTTACCTCTGCATCCCTTGAGAAGGTACTTTTGGCCCAGCTTGGTGGCACATGCCTGTGAGGGATGTACTTGGGAGACTGAGATAGGAGGATTTCAGATCAAGGCCAGCCTCAGCAACTTGAGGCTCTCAGCAACTTGATGAGACCCTGTTTCTTTTTTATTGGCGGTACTGGGGATTGAACCCAGGGACATTCTACCTCCGAGCTACACCTCCAGCTCTATTTTTTATTCTTTAGTTTGAAACAGGGTCTCACTAAGTTGCGGAGTGCCTCACTAGGTAGCTGAGGCTGGCCGCGAACCCGGATCCTCCAGTCTCAGCCTCCCGAATGCTGGGATTAGAAGCGTGCACCACCACGCCCGGCTGAGACCCTGTTTCAAATATTTCCAAATATTTGTGTATTTGTCAGATTTCCTTCTGTTGTTGATTCTCATTTCATTCCATCGTGGTTGGAGAATGCACTTATGATTTCAGTCCTTTTACGTCTGTTGAAACTTGTTCTTGGCCTCACGTGTGGCTTATTCTAGACAA